>JASDQU010710834.1:0-27692 GCA_032191745.1 Picea mariana
CTAATATCATATTAGGGGAATAGTTTGGTTTATTGGAAGGCGTAAAATACACAAGGCCATTGGGGTGGAACAAGAGGGATTTCACTCCATAAGAAAAAATAAATTGAATGTTGTGGTAGTTAATATTAATCTCTCCAAAGCCTATGATAAGGTCAGTTGGCTATATATCGGATGATGTTAACTCATTTATGTTTTTGTATTCCATTTAAAAAATGTTTAATGAGATGTATTTCTTCAATATCCTTCTCCATTTTAATAAACATGGCTACTTCAAAGTTCTTCTAACTTAGTTGTGGTATTAGGCGGGGGCTCCCTCTTTCCCCCTTGTTTTTCCTCATCATGGTACAAGGGCTCAACAAATTTATTTTGGAGGCAAAATGAATAGGTAGCTTCAGGGGGGTGCACATTGGAGGTAATTTATGGCTTACCCACTTGTTTCTAATTGATGATATTATTGTCTTTAGTGAAGGATTTCAAAGGCATTTGGAGAAGCTAAAAGAGATTCTAGATCTATATTTTGTAGTGACTTGTATGTTGGTCAATGTAGGGAATTCAAACATCATTGGGGAGGGTTTAGAGGAGGAGGATATGTAATGACCCATATTAATAATAATAATAATAATAATAATAAATGGTATCAAAATTAGCTAGATCCGAGTTATTGTTCCTTAAATCAAAGGCAGGGTAGGGTGGAAATCTGCAGACTCATTGGGTCTCAAAAATGATGAGGCTAGTGAATGAGAGCTCTATATCAGAAAACATGTTTCAAATTACATATTCTTACATGATGATGAGATGAACTACCTATGGTTGTCAAAAAAACCTAACATGGGTGATTTCACTGTTAAGTTAGGTTATAAATCCTGAATGGAGCATTAGTTCTCTGACAAAAACAAGTGGTGGTGGGGGATCTTATGGAAACTCCATGCCCCTCTAAAATCTAATATAACCCTCTAGATTTCTCTAAACAACAAAATCCTTACCTTATATGTTGGTTTAAAATGAGGATGGGTGGGTCCTAGTAGATGTGATCTATGAAAAAATTCTAAAGAAAAATCCTCACATATGTTTTATGGTTATGTATATGCAAATCAGGTAGCCAAGATTGTTCACATGAATTGAAATCAACCTTCTCATGGTCTAAAGTATGTATAGAAGACAATTTGAAGGCATGGTTAGCAGACAAGGTTGTCAAGCGGTTTGAAGGAGTGCCAAGTCTCTTGGTGAACATTTTATGGTGGGAAAAAAACTCAAGCATATTTAAATATAAATATATTCCTCCCTTTTGAATCTTTCTAATGAATTTATGGATAATCTGAAAGTTAAGGATCCTAGGCTCCCCTCTATTCCTGATCTTGACTTTAGCATACCATGGGAATTCTTTGATGATGTTTCTCAAGGTCACCCAATAATATATGGAGTGGGATAGTCTTATATCTATAGAATAACCACTATCTTCATGTTCATTACTCTCCAGGTCGGGGTACCAATAATATATTTGAGCATACTCTTCTGGAAATTGCATTAAAAAAGGGGATTCCCAAGATTCAAATTATGGGAGACTCCAAGATTGTTATCGACTGGGAAAAAAAGAAAATAAGAGTGACAAATGTGATATTAGAACCTCTACTCAGATACTCCTCTCTTTTGAATGGCTCTCCTTTATCCATATTTACAGGGAACTGAACACAAAAGTAGACCAATTGTAAAAAGAAGCATGTACTCTTCCAACTAGTGCTTTTGGTCTATATGAATTCCTCGACCATGAGGAAATTGAATCAATGGAGTTTCAACCATAGCATTTAAAAAAAAATTGTATAGTTTTGTATAGGCAGTAATTGGTTCTAAATAGTGACTATATATTACTTTTGTAAATATGTAGTAAAGTTCTAAATAGAGACTGCAATGATTTTGTAAAATCCACGGAGGGTGAAAGAATCCTCATTTTGGTAGGTTGTTCAAATGTTCTCATAGCACTACAAGTCCTATTTTATAGACATGTAACATGTATATTCTTCTCTAATGAATATAATGATTTTTTTCAGCGGAAAAAAAAAAAAATCGTATCAAAAATGGAAAAAAAATAGAAATAATAAATAAATTAAAAGCTTGTTGATCTACAAACATTTCTTACAGTCTATAATATTGCATAAAGAGGATAAATACCCCTATGTTTTTAAAGAGGTGTTACTCCTCTATTTCTTAACAATATGCAAGAACATAAAAGATGCATGAGAAAAAGACCATGCTTATTCTTGAAATAAATATTTACATGCAAAGAGTACTTGAGAAAGGACAAGGTATCTCACAGAAAGTAAATTTTCACACTATAATACAACCAAAAGAGTATATCGTCTCATAGGATGAAATTTTGCATCATAGCATTCATCAAAGTAAGAGACATTGTTCAACACAAAGAAGGAAAATAAGGACTACATATGGTGAAGAACTATAAATGATCATTCCATTAAGATCCAAAAAAAAAAATTGATTGACACACATTTTAAATCTCATGCTTAGAAATTAAAGTCCAAGAAATCATTACTATTATCTCCCAGATAGTTCTCTGGGAGCCTAAGAAATTATAGATGTCTTTGTAAAAATAAGTAACAATGTCTGAAAGTTCAATAAAAGGTAAAATACATTTTCCCTTCAAAGAGTGTTGGGATTGGGCTCCTGCGGACCATGAAATAAAAGAGATATCTAGAAGACAAAAATAAGGTTTTCAAGGTTCGGCCTTTGGTTTTCACAAATTGTAAAAAAAAAGAAGGAAAGGTAAAGTGACTACTAACTTAGGGAGAAAAAAGTAGTAAAAGCAAGAACAAGGTGACTACTTGACTTACTATGATGGAAGTTATGAACCATTATCTACTTATTGTGGCATCTTTTATAGGTTGTTGTTGTGCAAGAGGTGGTATAACTGAATTACCGACTTCTTGTTGATATGTTTAAGTTATTTTAACCAAGGCCTTCTTTAACCATTGTTAAATATACTCCCTTATTGGAGAAATCGTTATCTCATGTTTGGTCTTGGTTTCAAATAACTCATTTTCCAATTCTCTTAGGTCAAGGCTCAACTAATGGAGTGTGTCCTTAATGTCTTGATTCTTGTCCACATATCAAACTAAGCATATTTCCACTTATTATTCATAGTACACTCAATTGAATCATTAAATTCACAGGCCTGAGAAACTTTTAAGGCTTCAAATTGTTCTTGTAATTTCTCCTTTGATAGGAGTATTGTATCCATAATTAAATGTGGTCCCTCAATTTCGTTATCCAAATCAACAAGTTTTAATAATATATCACCTATTTTAATGTTAATTACATCACATTCAGACACCATTTCCCTTGAGCATTTAATTCTCCCTAACCAACAAGCATTGATTTGTTTCATGCGAGTCTTGGAAAGAATATTTTGATCTCTTCTATGTAGCTCACTTAAGAAACTTTCACTGAAAATGTACCCACTACTTCATTGTATAAACCTTCATCATTTTCTAAATATTTTTGGATATATTCTTTGAAATGAAAAACCCTTGTTGAAAAGGTAGTTGAACTTGTTACTAGTTCCCATATCTTAAGGATTAAATATATTATTTTGTTAATACTATCTCCAATGTATTTTATCACAACCACTAGTAAACTCAATGAACCTTTCAACCTGGAACTAGTTTTTGGTACATCCTCAAGACTACACTTTGATTGTATAGCAGTGATGGGTTCGACGAATAAAGGTCTTGGAATCAAATCTTTTTCCAATTCCTTTATTTTTTTCTTTTAAGATCAAATTTTCTTTCTCTATATCATAAATGTACTCTTTTAAGGCTTCTCTAGTTTCTTCAAAAAATTGTACGATTTTTTAGGGTTGAACCCCATGAAAATTGATCATTTATTTCCACTTCTCTAAAACTTTTTTATTTTTCAAGTTCACTTTTCAATTAATTTTTTTTGGAATTTTTATAGTAGGCCATGTGGTGCAAAGTGATAGACTCTTCTTCAAATATCTTTGGCTCTTGATAAGCATGTTATTCAACTATAATCTCATTTTTCGTCATCCTGTGTTCTTCCTAACTGGGCTCTTCTATCACATCGTCAACTTCCATATCTTTGGGACTCCCTCCAACTTCAAGTAATTATTGTCCCTCTTTTTTTAATTCTCTTTTTCTTTTAATAAAGGTATGAATAGTGTGATGTTTTTCAATTGTCTCTTTGGTAGGGTCCTTGTCTCCACCATCATCTGAGTTTCAAGTGGAATACCTTCTCTATTCTTGAACACTAATTCAGGATTTAGTATGTGCCAATGTACTTTTTTGTGATACATTAGGTGAATTTGGGTTTTATTTGTTGCTTCTCCACCCCGTTTCTTGTAGTACTCATTTGTGTTATCCAGTTCCTCAATATCATCTGGGGTTTTTTCAATAGATGATTTAGGAATATTTTGGTTATCCCCCCCTCCTTATTCAAATTGCACAAACTTACTAAAATATGAAGCATATCCAATCAAAGAAACATATGTTGAAAAAATATTTTGTATCAAAACCCTAAATGGCCTGGAATTCCTTTAAACTGAGTTGGTCAAATTGAATTTCATATTCATTTAAATGAGAGATGTGCTTCAAAACCATCTCTCCAACTTTCCATGGTAGTGGGATAATTTTTTTTTTCCTTTTATCATTGAAGAAATGTGCCTAGTATTTGTACTGTCTACATACTTTAATGATGAAAAGTATTTGAGAAACATAAAATAGTAATAAAAAGGGTTTCTCTTGGAATCCATAAATTATTAGAAAACTAAACTCTTCCATAGATTTAAAAACTCCTCTCTCAGATAGAAAGAATGCAGCTTTCAATGATATCCTAGATGTGGCAGGACCATGAATCATGTTCTTCAAAGTAGACATAAAACCATTTTTCACTTTATAGAAATTGTATGGGGCCTTTTGCCTCTATAACACTGGGTACCAGAACGAAACTGATTCTTTCTTGAAGTCAACATTTCTCTCTTTGGGAAAATCCTCAAATACATGACAATGAACTATAAAAAAAAATAGATATGAAGTCATATATAATTTCTTAGTATTTCTAAGGCTCCCCAACTGAAATGAAATCTCATTTGAGATAATGTGAGCCCATTCAATTATTTCATTTTCATGAATTGAATGATGGAGAATATATACAATATATTTAGGAACTGAGGCTGTGGACTCCTATCCAATTATTCAGGAAAATAGCCAGGAAAAATATTTATACGAGTTCTTTAAAGAGAATAACTTGACCTGAGTAGAACTGATGTTGATCCTCAAGATTGTGAGGAAACCTTCGAGAAACTCCATTCCTTCATTGTGTTCTTTAAGAAGCTCATACACTTTGTTATTATTGAATATAAGGGTGGGTTTATGAAGTCTCAACGTCCTTATGAACACCTAAGGGGTCATAGAAATCAATGGTTTTCCATGTATATGGATGATTCTTCTCTTTTTATCGAACTTGTTAGCACACCATATAACCAATTCTTTAAAATCAACTACCTCTGGCACACACCGTCTAATGCAATACCCGAGCTCCAAACTTTGTTCAATTCCTTTTCTTCAGATGGGAGAGATAAGTACCATTTATAAGCTTGTGACCACTGAAACTGGTGGTCTTCCCATTCGAGGGTGTTGATATGTCACCACAATATAACTCCTTCCTTTTACTTGACATGTCTTTACGTAGACTTCCTCTTTTTATGAATAGGTGGCACTTATGTCAATATAATATTTTATAGCGGGGAATTTAATTCTTTATTTATTTTTAGCATGTATTTCCTTGATTATTAATTGTTGTATCTCTTAGTTAGAAGTTTCCAATATGAATGGTATGCTTTTGGATTTATGGAAAATCTTTTACGAAATTCACACCACTTAATAACGGTAGTGAATTCATACAAGTGGTGGTTGATATGGTGGAGGGAAATAAATGACATTGGGAATGGTGATAACGTATTGGGGAGTATGAAAAATGGTTAAGTGTGTTACACCAAATTCTCACACTACTAAGTGTGGATTTGTCACACTTTAGTGAGGGAGTGTTTGTCATAATCTCTAGACATGTTAGGAGAGAAATTTATCATATGAAGGTCAAAATACTATGTGCACATATATTATTCATTATTATTTAAAAAAAGGAAATTAATTTAGTGTGAGAATCCACCTCACATTTAGTTTCCTAATGATCCACATGGATATCGGTGGCCACCCACCTATTACACTGGATCGAAAAATAGTTTTCCACCTTCGGCGTTTTTCGGCAGTTTTTCGAGTCCCAATCTTTTGGGGTCGTTCTAGGGCCCTAAACGACGTTTTTGGGGATTTTGGAACCAGAAAACTAGTAATGTCGCTATTTGAGCCAATTATAATGTGTTCTTCTCAGCTATACCTTTCCAAAGGTGTATCGATTTCCCCAAACAAAAATTGTATGCAAAAGTTATGTCCCCGGGAAGTTGACGTATCAACTACCCCCATTGGGGCCCGCAAACCTTTTGGATTTTCATCTTTTGGGGTTAGGGTTTTCGATTTTCCTTGTGTTAAAAATGCCTTTGGAGCCTCATTTTAACAATCATCTTCTTTTGAATGAGCATAGCCATCACATCTCTTCTCAAAGATAAGTTGCCACCATTCTAGCGAGTTCATTCACTCTGTATTTTACAGTTCTGTACATTTTTCTCATTAATAGAAATTGTGTATTATTGTATCTTTGTGTTTATATCTCTGCTACATATATGTTATATTGGATATCTGATATATCTCTGTACATTTATTTATTATATCTCTTCTCTCATTTCATGCCGAAAATAATCTCGATCACCTAATCTCAAGGAGAAATTGAGAATCTCAGGGATGGTTGAGAGATTTTCTCAAACCAAAATCCTAATTTGGTGGACCTTGAGAGATATTTCCTCTTTAAAATACTTGAGAGATATTTTCTCCCTTAAATCCTTGAGAGATATTTTCTGCCTAAAAATCTTGGAGATCCCAATTTAGTGGATCTAGTGAGTGACCTTCTCCATGGTGGTTAAGCCTTCAAATCCTATTTAATGAGGGAATTCCAAGGTGAGAGGAGGTAAGGAATCCATTGAAGCATCATCATTTTGATCTCAAGACATTCATGTAAGGGCTGGATAAGAGGAGCATTAGAGGAGGCTTGCAACGAATCATGATTGTAAGTTCCATTGTTTCTCATATTAATAAACTTGGCCTATTTCCTTGTTTTTGTCTCGTTTCAAGTTTATGTATGAATGATTGTGGCTTGGTTATGACATATTTTATCAAACTTGTTACAAGCAGTAGAAGAAGAGGATAGTTTTTTTTCTTTCCAGGTAGACTATGTTTGGAGTTGGAATGGATCCAACACCAGAACAATAAAGAGTTGTGAGGACAACTGGCACAAAAGGTGTCTCATTCTCTTTCTCCTCCTCTCTTATTTCATGCATAAATAGGTGGAAACTAGAAATGTTAGTTTCCATTTGTTCTATATGTCTTAATTGAATAAAACCCAACTAAGGGGAGCTCAACCTGTCCGCAAGATGATATTTCTCACAATAGTTTTTGGCGACTCCATTGGGGACAATTGTTCATTGGGTTTTAGCCTTGTCAATTTTTGTGTTTTGATTGATGAATGTTTGTTTCTCTTTGAATTTATTTTGGTTTTTCATCTTCACTAGGTAGCTTACAAAATCCTTGATTAGCTTCTTGTTGAGTCTGGGATAATTTTTAGTTGTCGTAGAGCACTTTTCAGTAGTGACACTCCCCTCTAATGCCTTACAGAGCATCATGACGCTCCCTGGAAGTGTATTTAGTAGCATCACTCTTGCAGTAATGCTCTGTCCCCTTAGTGACAAGAGCATCACCCTTGTTTCTGCATTTATTTCTAGTCCTTGTCTTCTTTGTTTCTTGGCTTTTTTACTCAGAGTTAGACCTCAATTTCTTGTTGGATTACTTGGTATTTTGTTTGATTGAGAAGGTTGTTCATATCACTCTTTTTTATTTTGGTAATATATTGTCTTGGATCAAGTTGTGAAAAGGTCATAATCCCTTCATGGTTAATCTAAATCCTTGGATATAGCTTTGACTGTCAGTAGATCTAGGGCTTGGTGATTATACAATCATCAAACTTATGTATTTTTCTCACTGATAACTTTCTTTTACTTGTTAGTTTTGAAAGTTTGTTTCATTAACTTGGAGACATAAAGTGCATCAAGCCCTTGTCATTTTAGTTTTCTTTTTGGAAATTGTTGATCCATTAAGTCGATTATGAATCTTTGAGGGTTTTTTACAACATCAATTGATCAAAAATATGTTGATTTTAAAGTCTTTCTAAGAGTGATTGATTTCTTGCTTGAATTATTGTGAAAAGTCGTTTTTGCATTTGATTCCCTCGAACTTGTGAATGCATCTTTGTTTGAATTTTCTTTTTTCTTTGTGTTCATTTCTATATCATCTTTGAACTCTTTATTTTCATTTGAAAGTAAAGAAGCATTAAGAAGGTGCATTTAATTGTATTGCATATTAGGTCAAACAAAGAGAAATTGATTGCATTCTAGTGTGTAGGTGAACGTCTTGCATTTTAAGAGTGAAAATTTGCATGGTTTTTGGCCATGAATCGTGTATCCTATAATTTGTTGGAATCATATATTGGACACCTTTTGCATTCAAAGAGTAATTTATGTTTCTTGTATTGAAAGTTGTAATTATTTCTCTGCTTGAAACCTCTTGCTACTTTCTACAGATAGCCTTCATCGAAACTTAAAGATTGCATTGGATTCATATTTTATTTGAAGTATTCTTGGAGTCAAGTGTCACACATCATAGTCAAGTTGCATCTGCAATCCCTTTTGAGTAACAAAAATCCATAAAAGGAACAAGGCACTTAATAAAATCAACTAGAATTTTTATTTATTAGAAAATGATCACAAGTCTAGGATTTTAGGGCCTTGGTTGTAGGGTGGAGAGTAAATTATCAAAGGCCACTTTAACACAATTGTAGAATACTAGAGAGTGTTTAAATACAAGTAGTAACAACTGGTGTTTGTTGGGAGAGATCCTCTTACACGGGAGTTAATCACAAGCTCAAGCAAAGTGACAGTTTGAGATCTCCCCTCTTCTGTTTTCCTAGTGGGACTAAAACAAGTTTTGTAGCTTTGAAGAGTGGCAGGTTCCAGGGTTGACACCACTTTTTCTAAGTATTTGGGTCATGGATTTTCATCCATCATTCCTAGTTCCATTTTCTTATTCTTGACTCTCCACTGGTTACCTGCCCAACCGTTCGTTGTGAAATTCATAAACATAGTTGTTTTTCCTAGGATTCTACATGGGTGACTACAAGTGGGGTTCCTTCTTCAAAAGGTTCCTTGTGGTACCTGAGGTAGACATCATATCACACTCTTAGTACCCCTTAAGGCTGGCCCCACAAAGTGAGGGTTACTTTCACTGGGAAGGGATATTATGTGGAGGTCGGAGTAACTGCTTCTCATATCTTTGTTGACGACCTCATCTCCCATCTCTGGAAGATCACTACTTCCTTTGTTTGTTTCCTCTTATCTTATAGGAAATTTGGTAGTGTGTTCTCTTTGATTTAGTGAAACTTAGGTTGATTTGGTGTCTATGGCATCAGTTTTGGATTATACCAACCAAGGGACCCCTTTTCAAGGGGAACCTTTTGATTTTCCTTCATTTGCAAATGTTTGTCCTCCTTACATTTCTATTTTGAGTCTCCCTAGATTCACTATAGGGTTATCGGTATGGTTTTTTTCCACTCCAATGATCTTGAATATGCCTGGTACTTTGAATGCAATCCCTCCATCTCAAGAACATCAACCTCATGTTGACCCTTCACCTTCTTCACCTGTCAATTCTTCTTCTCTTTCTTCTTCTTCACCTAGTGAAATATTTGGAGCTAGTAACCATGTGGATAAGAAGAAGAAGAAAAGGAAGATTAAGAAGAAGAAAAATAAGCAAGGGGTCGAGCTTCCAAACACTGCATGTCATGTTGGAGACAATCAACTAGTTACTGTTAATCAGGTTGGGAGTGTTGATGATATTGAAAATCCTACCAAACCATCTCGCAAGCCCAAATTCCCTTGTAGGATTTGTAAGGGTGACCACCTTCGTAAGGATTTCCCTAGTCTTCACAAGGTCTTATAAGTGTGTTCTATGAGTTCCCAACAACCTATGTTTCCAACTCCCTCAAGTCATGCTCGTGACAACCCATCAGCTAGTGATAGTAAATTTGGAAGTAAGAAAGGTAGAGTGAAGTTTCCTTGTAGGTTATGTGAAGGAAGTCATAAAACTTAAATTTTCTCTCGTATGGATGAGGCTTCACATTTGTTGTAAAATATTGTTGATGTCTAGAAACAACTTCCAATTGGTTACCATAATATTTCTACCGACCAACCATTGGTTGATAAAGTGGTTGATCTGGTTCCATCATCGTTCGATCCCACTCTTCCCTTGGAGACTGAAATTCAAGTGATCAACCTGGTTCCATCATCGATTGATCTCACTCTTCCCTTGAAGAGTGAATTAGATATTGCGCAAGTTCTTCTTGTCACTACAAATAACTCTAGACAAGGGGGCATTTCACATGTTTCCATAGAACCCCCTCCAAGTACTGAGGTCATTTCCTTTGATTGGAATGGACTAACGACACCTCACCTTCCTTCGTACTTGCATTTCCAAATCGTTTTTCAAGTTTGGAATATAAATATATGTCACTCTACTATAGATGAAGGCGCTCTCGTTAGCCTTTTATCCTTGAATTCTTGGCAAGCTCTAGGTTCCCCTCAACTTGTGCCTAGTAATCAACATCTGTTGGATTTTAACATGACATCCAATGAACCTTTAGAGATCCTTCCTTGGCTACCTATTATGTTAGGAGGGAAAATTGTCTATATATATGTTATGGTATTCCAAGGCCCCTTGGAATTTAATTTACTCATCGAGCGTGACTATGTCTATGCGATGAAATTTATCGTGTTCACACTCTTTCAAGTAATGTATTTTCCTCATAATCAAAACATCATGACCATTGACCAAATTTCATTCATTGGCCCTCATATGATCACCAATCATCCAACTTCCCTAAACATTCCTTTTATGTAAGAAGTATCCACCTTTCCATAGGTTAATTATGTGGTAACATGTCCCATGTTTTCAATCGTCGATGAGAAGGATCCCCTCAATGTATGCTCATCTTATTTGGATTTAGATCTAGTAATTTACATGGTGATCTCTTTGATAGGGATATTAGAGACTGATCTCCCTTCCCCTATTGCAAACCTCAACATGTATCCCTTCCATAGCATTGTTCTTCCATCCAACAAAGATCTATTGGAAGCTATGATTGAGGTATGTACCTTGATATGTATTCCTTCCATAGAATTGTCCTCTTGGAATCCATGATCAATAAGAATCTTCGAGAAAAGTTATCATTTTTGTGTCAAGCTCATTAAAAAATAAAACAGAGGATTACGAGGATAGTTATTTTCCTATGTCAAGCTCATTAAAAAATGAAACGGGAACCCCAAGCATTAGTTTCTTTGTTTCAAGATTTGGTAAAAAGGAAACCTATCCCAAGAATAGTTTTTCTACTTTCAATCTTTTGTAAAAATGGAACCTACATTGAGCATGGTTCATTTACTGTGTCAACCTCGTTAAAAAATGAAAAAAACCCCCCTCCGATTGAGTCGATTCTATTGGTAGATATCATAAATGTTGAGTTGAGTCTTTCACTAGATCTTATAACTGAACCTTCATTTCATCTGCCTATGTCAGTTGATCCTCTTTCTTCCTCTGGTGAACATTTACCTATTAGTATCCAGGAGTCTAATCTAGTACAGAAATTGGTGACAATATAAGAGTTGGTAGACGAAACGAATATTGGAGGGAAGTATCCATCCTATGGGCATCATGATGGATTTGAGCTACTAACTCTTCAGCTGGGGGAAAAGTACCAACCATACATGGGTATCACTCAAAACCTTTGGATATTACATTGGGAAGAAACTGAGCTCAGTATTTTTTCTTTCTCGTGCTTATAAATACATGAGAATAGGTTGTCGAGCTTAGTATTTTTTCTTTCTTGTGCTTGTAAATACATGAGAATAGGTTACCGAGTATACTTTTATCACTTTTTTGGACTCGTAAAATCTATACGAAAAAGGAACTCTTTGGAGTCTCCTTTAAGCTCTTTTTAGACTATCTAAACATGAAAATATTGATGAGTGATCTTGTTTCCTTTCACACTCGTTAAAAGGTTTGAAAGGGCATCTTTTGAGTGGTATCTTACCCCTTTTTCAGCCTCGTAAGACTAATTATGAAAAAGGAATACTCTAGTCAACCTCGACTAGAATAGTTCTCTCTCGTATCATTTTATACTTTTTTCGGGCATGAGGGACTAAAATTTACGAAAAAAGTTAACTTTGGAGTCTCCATTTAGTTCTTTTTAGACTCTGTAAACATGAAAATACCGAGTTTAAATTCTTTGAGCTTGTAAAACTATACATTGAAGGACCCATATGGGACTGAACCATTACTTTAGGTTCGTTAAACATGTCAAGAAGAACTTACTGAAGGTGACTTATACCAAGCATTTGTTATACTCCTCAAGCTTGTTAAAAAACAAAGAGGTACTCATCTATATGGATGGGGGGGTATTTCGGAAGTGGGCCAAGTTTTTGAAACATCACAGCAGTTGTTTATAGTCACCCTTGAACATGGCACATGTCTGTGTTCTTCTTACGATTGGGTAAATCCGCTTGTCTCTGATTCATACCAATTCTATGTGTCGTCATAACCTTTCGACTCATTCAAAGAGAACCTTTGGTTGTCATCACATTATGTTCTTGGTACTCATCAATTAAATGCTACCAAGTCACTTTTTCATGTCGTACTATGTTCAAGGGAAGTCTCATCTACAATTAATCTTTGCAGTGTTATCCACTTTCCATACCTGTGTCAGTCTGTCCACATTTTCTCTATCATCTCAAATCACTATCCTAATCAGTTTTGTGTTGATGATGGGGGATACATCATGGCCCTCCTTTGACGAGTCTGCTCATGTCAACTTCAACACATTATCCTGGAATTAGACTTAGAAACCAGTTAGTTCCTTGGAGCTTGCATGCCTCAATGGCAGGTTTCCATGCTTTCGATAGTGGGTTTACATCATTGACCCTTGATCAAAAGATTCTGTTGAATGTTTGACTTCAGCTCATTGATTCACATTCATCAGATTGTACTAGGGTACCTTGGGAGTCATTGACATCACTGGTTATTTCCCTTTAACTTGTTAATGATTTACATTAATGACCGATAATCAAGTGGTTTCTACCATGTTCGAATTCAACACATGTATTCGCATGGTTAGAATCGTACTGGTTTAGGATCGAGGAATACCCTGGGAACCTTTTTGGAACCTACTAGTGTTATGTTACCAACCCAGGTTGCTACGGAGAGAAATATTATTGATGTACATTGTCACATAGATCCACTTTGTATTGGTCTTTGGCTATGTTGTTGTTGTCATATCATAGCTCGACTGTGTATTTTTCGTGGATGTGACCTAGTTGAGTCATGGAGGTATGGATCCACATTGTATGTTTTGTGGCCATATCCTTAGTTAATGCTTTCATGGATCCGCAGTGTATTGGTCAGTGGACATGCTTTGAGTTAGTTAACTCTGAGCATAGGTATGCCTGCCTCAGGGATGGTACATATATACTGATAATGTTTAATGTTTGTTTGCATCTTCCACCAGGCTCTCCTACTCCAATCCCTTGATGCATATATTTTTGTAAAGTGTTTCGGCCATCATATTATCTTCTGACCTCACACTTTAGGGGGCATCTATTACACACCAAATTCCCACACTACTAAGAGTGGATTTGTCACACTTTAGTTAGGGTGTGTTTGTCATAATCCATAGACATGTTAGGAGAGAAATTTATCATATGAAGGTCAAAATACAATGTGCACATATATTATTCATTATTATTTTAAAAATCGAAATTAATTTAGTGTGAGAATCCACCTCACATTTAGTTTTCTAATCTCAAGAAGAAGTTGATAATCTCATGGATGGTTGAGAGATTTTCTCAAACCAAAATCCTAATTTGATGGATCTTGAGAGATATTTCCTCCTTAAAATCCTTGAGAGATATTTTCTCACTAAAATCCTTGAGAGATATTTTCCCCCTAAAATCCTTGAGAGATATTTTCTCCCTAAAAATCTTGGAGATCCCAATTTAGTGGATCTAGTGAGTGATATTCTCCATGGTGGTTAAGCCTCCAAATCATATATAATGAGGGAATTCCAAGGTGAGAGGAGGGAAGGAATCCATTGAAGCATCATAATTTTGATCTCAAGGCATTCATGTAAGGGCTAGATAGGAAAAGCATTGGAGGAGGCTTCCAACACATCATGATTGTAAGTTTCATTGTTCCTCATATTAATAAAATTATCCTATTTCCTTATTTCCGTCTCCTTTCAAGTTTATGTATGAATGATTGTGGCTTGGTTATGACAAATTTTATCTAACTTGTTACAATCAGTAAAAGAAGAGGATAGTTATATTTCTTTTCAGGTAGACTACATTTGGATCTAGACTGGAGCTAACATCGAAACGATAAAAAGAAGCGAGGACAAATGACATGAAAAGGTGCCTCATTCTCTTTCTCGTCCTCTATTATTTCATGCATAAATAGGTGGAAACTAGGAATGTTAGTGTCCATTTGTTCTAGTTGTCTTAGTTGAATAAAACCCAACTAAGGGGAGCTCAATCTGTCTGCAAGGTGAGATTTCTCACAACAATATGGAGGTGTTAAGTGAGGGATGGAAAGTGTATTATGATGAATGAGGAAATGCAGGATGCGGGATGTGGGAAATGGAGAATGAGAGGAGATATATGAGGGACTACCGCATCCACATGGATGGAATATGATAAGTACCCAAAGGTCAATTTTATGAGTTGAAAAAATAGGTGAGTCATTTTAAAGAATGCAGAAATGCAGGATGTGTGGTTGCGAGTCTAGGGAAAAGTTAAATAGAATCAAAGGAAGGACCCTGCATTTGAATTCATGAAATTGGTGAAGTATGAAAAGTGAAAAGGAACATTATGGGTAATAGGGAAATAGGAAGGGTCTATTTGAGTGTTTCGGGTTGTGGGACTTGGGTATTTGTGGGGTGAGGGTTAGCTTGGTCTCCCACAAAGATACTTCCAAAACAAATAAAATGGTTAAGTATTGGGATCATTGGGGAAAATTAACTAAGTATGGTCTTGTGGACCTATGGAATTGGTGGTAGCCCGCTTTGCAACCCACAATTTAGAGAAAAATGGTTATGTATAGAATATACAAGAGACAAGAGAAGAAAGGAAAAATACTAAGGATGGACCTTTATACACTAAAATTGATCAACAAATGTATATCAACATTTAGCTCCAACTGTGGGACAATTACCCCCTGTGGGTTGCTCGGAATCTAGAGAGCTTTGTCCATTGGGCATAATGGAGTTAGAAAAAAAATTAGAAGAGAAAAAGGAAAGGGGAAGAAGAAACAAATTGATTAAGAATATAAAGAGGAGTATAGATTTCAAAAACTTATGTATAGGTTAAGAGTTGTGGATTAATAAAATAAATGATTAAGGTATTTCCCATTTATAGGCAATGCTTGAATTTTTCTTCTCGTGTATTTTAAAAAATAAGAATTGAAACCAATAAACTTTTTAATCTGGTATGGACCAATCCATAGAGCTCCAAATGTTGTATGAAAAGAAGTTTGTTCCTTTACTTTGTTCCATAACAAAACCAATTGGTCTCTTTGAAAATATTTTGTAGTAGTGATCTTCTCATGATATATATTAACCAATTGTTATCTCTTTCTTCTGGTCATTATTTCTTGTACTATTTTCTCTTAGAGTTGCAAAATTCCATGGTACCTTTTTTCTAGAGGTGATAGTTCTTCTGAATCTTCATTGTTTATGGAAAGGACTAAGGCATTCAATTCAAAATGATATGGAAACCTTGCTTATTTTCCATATACCAAGGTGTATGGGGAATGTCAAGTTTTGTCTTTTGGAGTGAGGCAACTTGCCCAAAGTGCATCTATCAACTTCTTATGCCATTTTTTATGGTTTTCTACAATTGTCTTCTTGAGGATCTAAATTAATGTTTTGTTCGTTGATTCAACCAAACCATTTCCTTGTGGGTAATAGTTGGATGATTGTCCCATGATGATTTCATATTCTCCACAAAAATTTGTAAACTTGGACCCGATGAAAATTGAACCATTCTCTATTATGATTTTTTCTAGGACACCAAATTTGGATAGAATGTTCTTTTTTAAGAAAATGATCAATTGTTCTGAATCAGCATTCCTTAAAGAAACAACTTCTTTCCACTTAGTAAAATAATTAGTTGCAGTGATGTTATAAGCGTTTCCTTTACCATATTTTTGGTTTATTGGGACAATCACATCCAAGCCCCATTCTTCAAATGGTTCTTCTATTGATATAGACTATAGTGGCATTGTTGCTCATTTCATCTTCCCTAAAACATTTTGGCATGGGAAGCATCTTTGAATCATAAAATAAGCATCTTTTAACATATTTTGTGAGGGACCTAACCTCCCTAATGCCTCACGTAGGTAGAATGATATATTTTCCATGTAATAAAGGTTGACATTAGTTAATAAGGCCTATTTAATAATGTGAACAAGTCTAATATAATAAGACCTAATAGAATCTTTGGCTTCTAGAAATATCTTCCTCTAGAATGTTCCTTAGAAGAAATAATTAGTATAAATAAGAGTAGGAGGCATGAGAAAGTCTTGTCTTGAGAATTATTGTGATAGAGTGCTTCTCTGCTAGAGGTTTCCCCCTCAAAGAGGTAAGTGAACATTGTTTTCTATCAATAACGGTATCATTTATGGTGTTTTGGTTCTCTACATTTTGTTGTTCTGCTGGTAATTGTTTCTATATTTTTGTTTCTTAATATTGATAATACATATGGTACCTAACAAGTGATATCAAAGAACTTTTCTATATGGAAACTATGGGAAAACAATTTTTTAGAGTGGAGACATGTACTGTCGGCATCTTTAAAGCTCATATCTCTATTGTTTAGTGGGTAAAACTATGATGGGGAAGACTACATGAAGGAAATACATATGGTTTCACAGGGTTACTTAGAAACAAACATTTCACCTTGTTGGAAACCTCTATAACCCTTGTTGGTACCCTTTAAGTAGTACTGCATCAGACAAAATTTGTACATGACCATCACTCCCATGTACCATTAGGTATATTGGGAGTCCCCTAGGTCTCCTGAAACTAGATCTAGATCAGATAATCGGTCGCCTCACCAGTATAGTGACACTAAGAAAAACACTCGAGAAGATACTCTTTGGTACCTAGGTAATCTGGTAGTACAACTAAGGGTACAGTTGATCCTCCTTAGTTGGTGCCTTGAGATATTGGGTCGAGTACTATTGTTCGAACCCACACATATATCATAGAGTTATAGCATAGGGAAAACCCTTGTCTATAGGAACCTTGTAAACCATAACCCTTTGGAAAGAAATATAACAACAAAGGAATAGACGAGATTTATTGCCACGCAACCATGCTTTCTACATTCTGGTTGTGAGATTCCTACATAATTTTTCGTGTTAACAATTTGGGCACTTCTTCATTGCAATATTATTCAGGCTAGAGTCTAACTTTGCAAGAGTATAGTGGTCTTGCCAACAACCTTATTTGGGACCTATCCCATTGGTTTCCTCTCTTCGCCTTGATCATTGTGGTGTCTATCATTTTTAATTTTTTTTATTCCATGGACCTGACCCCTTCCTGACACGCTTATTTGTGACCTATCCTATTGGATTCACCTTTTCTCCCTAATCATCGTGGTACCTATCACTTATAATATTTATTTTTCTTTGGTCCCACCCACCCTTCCCGACATCCTTATTTAACACCTATCCCATTGGCTTTTCCTTGTCACCCTGATCGTAGTGATATATATCGCATATCCTACTTTTTTTAGTGGACCCACTACCCATTCCAGGCACCCTAACTTTCGACATGGCCGCCACTCAGACCCAAGAACTACAGGCCAAAATCGCCAAGAACAAGGCCCTGTTTGACCATTTTTAGGAACAAGTACATACTCAATTTTGCAAAGTTGACAACTGATTTTAACCAATTAGAATAAAAATTTGACAGCAAATTTGACATCCTCAATGTTGCTATCACCCAATTGTTGAATCGATCCCAGGATTCCCCCTTCCCTAAAAAAACCTACCAAATAGATGGTGCTCACTCCTTCCATACTATGGCCTTTCATTATAACCCCTTTCATCGGGACCCCCATCTTCCCTGAGTTGAGGTCAATAAATTTGATGGCTCAGATCCCATGGTCTGGGTCACTAAAATGGAGGATTATTTTTCTTTACATGGTATTACTAATGATGGCAATGGCATAAAAATGCACACCAGGGGTATGTTGCTTGGACCCAGTTTGTTGCAGATCCGTTTGAACACTTTGACACCGACACCCACTATTTAGGTCATTTGACCAAGTTGAAATAGTCTGGAAAAGTTGAAGACTTTATAATTTCCTTTGAGCACTTGAATTTCAGAATGAAGGGAATGACAGATGCCTTCTTCAGAGAATGTTTTATCAGTGGATTAAAGGATGAAATTTGTGCCCAGGTCCTCATGGCTCACCCCCAAACTTGGTTAGAAGCTACTAAACATGCCAAATAATCCCAACAAGTTGCCTTTTCCTAGAACAAAAAACCCTATTTTCTTCCCTACCCTTGACCTACCAATCTTTCCCCTCATACCACCCCTCTCAAGACCCATAAATTAACTCAAAAAAAACATGGATGAATGCCAAATCAAGGGTCTTTGTTATAATTTTGATGACAAATATTTTATCGGGGCACAAGTGTAAGGAATAGAATAGTTTTTATGGCCATTTTTGAGAATGTTGTTGACAAGGAGGCTAAAGCTTCCCCTGTGAACGAGATACTCCCAACAAATGATACTAATCCTCCTGTTGATCCACTAGAAGTTGAACCATTGATTTCGTTGCACGCCATCACTGGATTATATGCTCCCCAAAACCTCAAGCTCATTAGATACATTAAGCATAGGAAATTCATAATCCTTATTGGCAGTGGCAGAACCCATATTTTATTCACCGTCTCATTTCCTAGGAAATAAATTTCTATATTTGTGTCATCAAAAAATTTCAAATCATGATTGCCAATGGCAGTTCCATGAATTGTGGTGGGCATTGTGAAAATATGCCCCTACAAATTGGTCAGTATCACTGTAAATATCATATGTTTTCTATCAGAATGTGTTGGCACATGGGCATACACAGGGTTCAACGCTTCAACAATGCACCAAAAAAACCCTAACTACCAGCCCTTTCGGCATCACCTGCGAAGCAGATGAAGTCTCGCCCGAGGTAGAGGCAGGGGGGTTGCAAGACTCAAGTGTCTACAACCTAGGTGGGACACAGATCTATGATTACACACTTCAACAGAGCACTTAGCCAATAGTATGCATTCAATTATGATTCTTATTCACATCGCAGATTAACCCTAATTGTAGATCATCACAATAGTAATCAATATTAAACACATCTAAGCATTCAACACATAGCATCAGAGAAGATCTAGCATTTATTCATATATCAAGCACTAAGAATCAATGAATCTACCTATCATACATCCATAACAATGTATTAAGCAAATATAAAGATAACCATCATGAACACATAGCACAAAGCACAATAACACAGGATATGTGTGGTTCACCCCAATGTGGGGCTACGTCCACCAACTCTTCTTCTTCTNCACATCATGAACACATAGCACAAAGCACAATAACACAGGATATGTGTGGTTCACCCCAATGTGGGGCTACGTCCACCAACTCTTCTTCTTCTTTATTAGCTTCTTCCAATATTCTTACATGCATCAAGACACAGATCCAACTCCGCAAAGGACAGGAGATCTGTGTGCACCTTGTCGGATCCTCCTTCCCCGAATTAGATCAAAGCACAAAGCCTTACACTGTCTGCACACAAAGCACTTACAAAATACTTGCACTTAGCTCTACAAGTCCTAACTCATTCATGCACAAAGCCAACTAGCCAAGCACTAATCCGATCAATGGCTAGTAACCAACTAACGCCCCCTTACTTACATCACCTAGCTACTTATTTATACATTACAAGAAGGGGCCTAATCATGGGTAAACCCATGGGCCAACATCCCATACCCATTACATAAACCCTAAAATCCCAAAAAGCTCGTAAAATGGGCAAGATCTCATGATCTCTGCTTCGCCTGGGCGCTCTGTCTTCGACCAGCCTGTCGAAGTCCCAAAAATGGTCAAACATGACCAGTGTTTCCTCAAAACCTGGTCAAGGGCCAACAGGCCCACAACACTCACCTGTGACTCGTCCCAAGTCACTCTGATTTGGGCAACAGTGCCTCAAAGGCCTCGATCTTAGCTCGACCTGCCTCAACTTGTTGCTTTGCCAAAGCCGCTTGCTCGGCAAACTCCTGAAGTACTTTCTCGGTGACAGGCCCTTCCAGGAATTGTTCTACTTTTGTGACTACTTGTTCCAGCTATGTGCCTTGTTCCTCGATCTCTTAAAAAAGTGTGCAGGCTTCGTCCTGCACTGGATGGAGTCTCTGGGTCACCTCCATCACTCGGTTCTAGATGATAGTGACCTGTTGTTGAACTGCGTGCTACTCCTGTGACCTCTTCATATTTTCCACCGGAGTAAGCAGCTTCAACTATGCTTGCACAATCGACATTTGTTCCTTTGCCTCCTAGAGTTGTGCCTCTAATCTCCTCAGCTCCGGGTCTTCTGCAAGTCTCTCATAGGTCTATGCACTTTAGTCATTGAGTTGCTTGCATTCAGAGGCCAACGCCCTGATTCTTTCTACTGCACTACTGGAAGTTTCTTCCCTCTGATCTCTCACTTCTTTCAGAGTGCTCGGCACTACTTGAAGTTCTATCTCTGCTACTCTTGCTTGGAGCAGTTGAATAGCCTCAGCGAGCTTCCCCACTTGGCTCTTGGCTATCTCTTCTTCCATCTGTGCCAAGCCCAGCACAGAGCGAAGTGCTCTAGTTACTGCCTCCCTGACCACTGTCTTCTCTGCAAGTAGCTGGTCATTCTCTTTCTAGATTTTCTCCTTGTCTTCTTCGAACTTCACCCGAAGGTCATCTATCTCTTGTTGCACAACCCAAAGTTGCTCTAAGGCCTCCTCCTTTTCTTGCCTCAAGGCCTCTGTGGCTTGCTCCTTTTCCTCCTAGACTCGATGAATTCGAGTCTCTATGTCATATTCTAATCTGCGTAGTTGGGTGGGCTCATCCCCCAATTCTACATTCTCTGTTGAAGATGGCGCAGTGGACACTGCGGAGCTCAACTGAGTAGCTTGTTGGATGTCTTTCAGTTCTTTCTCAATCCTGTCATACAATGTTTCTTGTTTGGCTTCATGTCTCTGCAGGATATCCTCTGAAGCATCTTCTACAGCTATGATGATGAGCTGGATATCATCCACTATGAGCACGTTCTACGACTGAGGCTTAGTGGCTCAGGATTTCTTCTGCGTGGAGGGTTTCTGTGGATAACCCTTCTTTTTATTTGATGTCTCGGCCTCTGTAAGGGGATCATTTGGCGGTGTCACTTAGCCCTTATCCTGCTTGTCTTTTTATCCTTCCTCCTTGTGGTTTACTTTGTCGCCTCCTCCTCTTTCAGGTGATTCAGATGCAGTTTCCTCCAATGCGTTTTTATTTTCCTCACTGTATATGTCCTGCACTTCCTCCTTTTTCTTCTTTTTCTTTGTGCTGCTTGGTTTGTCATAATTGGTCTGGGTGACCAAAGGGCTTTCGATGATGTCAAGGTCAGAAATCTCTGTCTGCTCGACTGGTACAAGGAATTCGGCAGGCCATTCCTTAGTTATTTCCTCCATGTCTTCATCAGTCAATTTGTAATAGGACTGCAGCTCCTCCTTGCTTTCATCCCTCCGCGTAGTGATGTAAATGAAGTGTATGTCTACGCAGAACTTTGCTAGCGGCCTGTAGGTATGCAAGGTGTTCAAGGTCATTCGGGGGAATGATTCAATGGAGTTCTTGAGTTGTAAGTAATAAGTGTGGAACACTGCATTTGATTTCCTTTGCTTTGCTATGTTGCTTTTATACCATAATGTGGTGAACCTCACAGCCAATGGTTCTGATGGCTCAACTTTTGGGAATGTCTCTCCTTCCAGCATCTCCCAAGAGATAAATGCTATTAATATCAACAAAAAACTAAAGTGGAACTCGTAGTATTGGTCCTACGCTTCACAACAGTCCTTCTCTAACTCATTGACAAGGTAGCTCGTTCAGCTCATCTGCATCCTTCGACGCACTTCCTTGCAAGGTCGACTACAAATCCTGTTACTTGTGTAGAGCGATTCTTTCTAACAATCTTGCCTGCTATCAACTAAAAATCTAGGTGCATTGTGCCATCCTAGATGGAGGCTACCTTGTAGCCTCACTTCCCTTTCTCCACATCGTCATACGCCTCCTTGATGCACTACGCCAAAGAGCGATATGACGTCTTCTCTGTGTAGAATTTATGAGGTTCTGGTCCCTACATGCTTATTCCGGTGATTAGGTGGATCAACATCGGATCCACAGGGATGCGCCTATCCAACCAAATATACCCGCCATGGTAGCACGACATGAGGAGTTTAACGCATGCGTTAACCTCTTGATGTTTGCCTAAGTGGGGGATCTTCATGGCGTTCAAGATCGTCGATCTCACAATCTCCTTGATCCATGACTGGGGAACTATCTTGGGATTCTTCCCATTCATCTTCATCAGGTAGAGATGTGGTGTGAGCATCGCATAATTCTTTCTGTCTCCGAGTTTGAAATCACTTATCTTTAGATTTGGGATCAGTCCCAACTACGGTCCTACTGTGCGTATCCCTTTCGGGAGGTACGGAGTGATGAGTGTGTACTCAAAATCCCTCAGGATGTTGTCACGACTAACCACGCTAGCCAAGGGTGGGATATAGTTGGGAAAGACCGACGGGATCTGCTTTGCATTCGCCAGATCGTCTCAGTGCTTACTTTTCTTCTCTGTTGCGGTTCGAGATGGCCCAAAACGACGTCCAAACGAGGGGGATTCTTTCAATCCACCTGTCGACGATGCATGTATACCTATGGACATAAATTTCTCATCCATAAGGTCAATCAAGATATCTTCTACGGATTTCTCTATTGCGATAAGGTCACCCGACATTCACACTCGTAGTCAAAGAACTCAGGTAGGAAAACAGATACTTGATGTGGTCAATTCAATGGCGAGGTCTAGATAGCACAGCACGGTGTGTGATAACTTCTCTATTATCTCGAATATCTCAGTTTGCAAAAGTGGTCTCGGTGTGGCATTCGACGGAATAAGTAGACAATCGTCATAACAGATTCCTCCAATGGGTAGGAATACCTCAATCCATCCGTTATGGCATGGTCTCAACGGTCCAATGGTGATCTTTCTGGAAATAACTGTGTTTCTAACCATTTTGGAGCGTCATTCTAACGGTCGGGATGCCTCCAACAGTCATATAGCTCCACCTTGGTGAAGTGTCATTCTGCGTGGTTCTGTATCTTGGCGAGGTTCAAGTTCTGCAAGCCTACCTTCTGCAAAGTCTCCTCTGGAACTTCCTGCAGTCTTTCTAACTTTTCTTTCTTCTTGCTGAGATTTCTTGTCGTCTTCCCTGTGATCTGAGTCATGGGGTTCCTCTTTTCATTCTTGTTCTTATCTTCTCTTAGCGTAGTAACTTCGCACTATTGAGGATTTTTCAAAGGGTTCAAATGTAATACCTCTTCTCTTACTATTTCTGGGGTAGGTGTTCTTCTATCCTGCATGGACATGTTTTTCAACCTTCCTGCGTTCTTGCAACTTCGACAGCTAAGTATCTGGCTCTCATTTGATTCAACTTGTCCTCTTGTTCTTCTATCAAGCGTGTTATTCTCCTAGACATGAAGTCCCTTAATTCTTGATTTTTTTGTTCTGTGGCTTCTTTCTCTACTTTCCTATGGATCTGATCTTTCTCAATCCAAGTCTTTCCTAAAAAAAGTACAAAAGGGGCATTTTTCTCAAAAAAATTAATGACTTCGAATTCTTCATCGGTCGATGTTCCATGGGAAATCATAGGTACATTAGTAACTCTTCCACATAGGTTTATCATCTTTCCTTTAAAAAATCCTATCCTTCCCAATGAAGGAATCATAGTAGGCTTTCCCAAAATTTCCCAAGTGCTTTCTGGCATGATATTCACATGTGTTTCCTCATCCAGAACACAATATATGTCGAAGTCTCCTATTCTTGTTTCTATGCATTGCTTCTCTTTTAAGATCTCTGGTAAACTGATGTCTCTGTGATCATTCAGTGTTTCTTTCAGTTGTAATAACATGGATTCTGATTTTCTCTAGTTTTCTATCATATCCTTAATTTCTTGACCTTATTCATGGTTTTCTTGTCTCATGTTCATCTTTTCAACTTTAGTAATCATTTTAGGGAAATCCAAAACCTCATGACCAACAGCTTTACAACAAAGACAAGTAGGACCTACACCAGGGCATTCCTTAGCAAGATGTCTCAGTCTTATGCAGCTATAACATAGTGTCAATCCAATCTTCCTTTTAAACGATCCCCAACCTTTCTTGTACTATGCACTAGGATCACAATGATGGACCTACAATCTGCAAACATTCTTTCTAGGTTCCTGCACCCACTTGTCAGTCCAAAAATTATTTCTATGCATAGGAATAACATATCTTTCACCATTTCTATCAAATCTATTCAAATCAAATCTGATTTCTTCTAGTTGTTCCCTAGTTTTTAGATTAGGATAAAACCTATCAAACATACCTAAATTCATACTTCTAAAGAAAAAAATTCCACTTATCTTACCTTTACCAGAGCACAAAGCTTTAAAATCTTACCTCTTTCTTCAGATCGAGCTTCTCTTTTAGAACATAGCTTCACAAGTTAGGTAGAATACTGTGCACTACAGCAACAGATCTACGCACAGAGCTTTATCTTTTCTTCAATTCCCAGCAATCACAGTTTCAGGTTCCGGAAACGGAACCATTTGTTGGCACAGGGGCAGACCCAGGGTTCAACTCTTCAACAATACACCAAAAAAACCCTAACTACCGGCCCTTTCAGCATCACCTGCGAAGCAGATGAAGTCTCACCCGAGGTAGAGGCAGGGGGGTTGCAGGACTCAAGTGTCTACAACCTAGCTGGGACACAGATCTATGATTACACACTTCAACAGAGCACTTAGCCAATAGTATGCATTCGGTTATGATTCTTACTCACATCGCAAATAACCCTAATTGTAGATCAATGCAGTAGTAATCAATATTAAACACATCTAAGCATTCATCACATAGCATCAGAGCAGATCTAGCATTTATTCATATATCAAGCACTAAGAATCAATGAATCTACCTATCAGACATCCATAATAGTGCACTAAGCAAATATAAACATAACCATCATGAACACATAGCACAAAGCACAATAACACAAGATATACGGGGTTCACCCCAATGTGGGGCTACATCCACCAACTCTTCATCTTCTTTATTATCTTCTTCCAATCTTCTTACATGCACTAAGCCACAGATCCAACTCCGCAAAGGACAGGAGATCTGTGTGCACCTCGCCAGATTCTCCTTCCCCGAATTATATCAAAGCACCAAGCCTTACACTATCTGCACACAAAGCACTTGCAAAATACTTGCACTTAGCTTTGCAAGTCTTAACTCATTCGTGCACAAATCCAACTAGCCAAGAACTAAGCCAATCAATGGCTAGTAACCAACTAACTCCCCCTTACTTACATCACCTAGCTACCTATTTATACATTAAAAAAAGGGGCCTAAGCATGGGTAAACCCATGGGCCAACATCCCATACCCATTACATAAACCCTAAAATCCCAAAAATCCTGCAAAATGGGTGAGATCCCACGATCTCCGCTTCACCTGGGCGCTCCGTCTTCGACAAGCCTGTCGAAGTCCCAAAAATTGTCAAACATGAGCAATGTTTCCTCAAAACCTATTCAAGGGAAAACAAAATGGGTGGTTGTGACATTGTGCTTGGTGTTGAATGGTGACGCACTCTGGGACCCATCCTCATGGATTTTAAGGAATTAACCATGCAATTCTAACAGGAGGGACAATAGTATCAGTTCAAAGGAATCATAGAAAGCTCCCCTAAGTTCATCAATTCCCATCGAATGGAAAATCTCCCCAAAAAATGCTATTATGGAATTATTTCCCAACTCCATTCCATTCAAGCAGTTGAGACACCCTCTATGCATTCTGACCTCCAATCTCTCCTCTTACAACACCAAGCCATTTTTACCACTCCCCATGGAATTCCCCCTTCCCATGGCATTCATGATCATTCCATTCCTCTAGTCTTGGGTATTCTTCCTCCCAATGTTCTCCCTTATCATCATCCCTTTTCCCAGAAGAATGAAATTGAGAAAATTGTTCAAGAATTGCTCGAAGTGGGTGTTATCCGTCCTAGTACTAGCCCCTATTCTTCTTCTATGGTCATGGTTCTCAATGTTGGTTGTGGAGCCTAATTATCTTCCTGATTCAGAGGTCTTTTACTTTCAGCTATGTTTATACCCCATGAAGTATTTACACCCCAGAAGTATGTACACTCTTCCACACGGGGGAGTGCAGAGGGGGGGTACCCCCTCTGCAGGGTTCGGGGGGGCTATCCCCCCGACTGGGGGGTCTGGGGGCAAGTGGGCCCCAAGCGGGGGCTCGAGGGTGAAGCCCCCGAAGGAAAATTTTCCTTGTAAATTTATATTGTAATTTCATTGTAAATCTAGACCATTCATTATAAGGTCGCAGATCTAACAATAGAGATTATGTTAGGGTTTTTTTCCCTATAAGTAAACCCTCTTTTATGAGGGAAATGTATCGTGGCTAGGGAGGATGGCGAATATTGTATTCTGAGATAGGAGACTGTGAGAGAAAGAAGAGGAAGTTATAGAGGGTTAGTTGTAGGTTGTATCCCTTCATATGTTGGATAATAATAAAGGAAGAACCTGGCAATTTCTCTGGTGGACGTAGCCCACACTGGGTGAACCACGTAAATCTGTGTCCCTATTGTATTGTGTATCTTCTGGGTTTTGTTTCCGCATTTGTTTTATTTTATTGCTCCACGGTCCTGTTTTTCTAACAATTGGTATCAAAGCGAAAGGTAACTCACAGGAAAAGAGGTTTCCTGGTTCGAGTGGGAGCAATGTGGGAAGATGGAAAGTTTAGGGTCGATAAATTTAACGGCCAAAACTACCAGTTATTGAAGATGCAGATGGAAGACTATTTATATCAGAAGGATCTATTCCTACCATTGGTCAGAATAGCAAAGAAGACGACGGCTACGAAGGACGAAGAATGGGAGATTCTTGATAGAAAGGCTCTAGGAACGATACGAATGAGCCTGGCAGCATCGGTGGCTTTCAATATTTCCAAAGAAAAGACAACGAAGGGTTTGATGGACGCATTGGCCAAATTGTATGAAAAACCCTTGGTGTTCAA
>JASDQU010710835.1:847-13683 GCA_032191745.1 Picea mariana
TGTTTAAAATGTAAAAAGGAAACCATGAAAATGAAGAGAAGGGGAAGAGTGACAACCTGGTCTAGATGGAAATTGAAACGGTGTCTTAGATCTTTGAGAATCAACAGTTGAAAATTAGCTCCAAAAGGGGTTAAATTGCCACTCTACTATGCAATGTGAAAATGAACTAGTTTTTTACCATTTGGTTCTATTTTAACCACTTTCACTTATTCATTTTTCACTATGATCGTATTAAAGTTCCCTAAAGATCTATTTTCATGTCATTTATTGAATTTTTCAAGAGACATCTAACACTTTTATAGTCTAGGTTTTATATGTTTGACAGGTTATAGGAAGCAGAACACTTTGATGACATTATCTTCAAAGAGCATGCTTAGACCTAATTTGAGCTCTTAAAACAATGAAATGTCATTGGATGGGTGATAGTTTAACCCTTTTTCAGTCTTGTTGGACTAACTATGAAAAAGGAATACTCTAGTCATCATGGTTAGAAGAGGTCTCTCTCATATCATTTTATACTTTTTCAGGCCTGAGAGACTAAAATTTACAAGAAAAGTCAACTTTGGAGTTTCCTTTAAGTTCTTTTCAAACTCCCTAAACATGAAAAACCATCGATTTTACCTTCTCTGGACTCATAAAATTAAACATTGAAGAACCCATATGGGACCGAACCCCTCCTTCTTCAGGTTCATTAAAAATATGATGAGGGACTCACCGAAGGTGAGCTATACTAGGCATATTTTATCCTCCTCGAGCCCATTAAAAAAAGGGGTACTCACCAAGCATAGTGGCGGGGGGAATTGAAAGAAGTGGGTCAAGTATTTGTCACCCTTGAAAATGGCGCCTGTCTACATTCCTCAGAGTCATATGATAATTTTTTGTTTCAGTCGAAAAGTTACCAATTCCATGTTTCGTCACACTTTTTCATTTCAGTCGAGAGTCTCATGATTGTCGTCACATTGGGTCCTAGTTTATGTCTCTCTGAGTCAACACCACCAAGCCACTTTTTGTTCCACCCGCAATGTTCAAGGGAAGTGTCAACTCTGCTCAACATTTTTTTCAACCTCTGCAGTATCATCAGTTTGTGTCCTCATGTCAATCTGTAATGCTCCATTACACATCATTTACAATACCTGTTTTATGTTGATGATGGGGCATACATCATGGCCCTCCTTTGACTATTATTTTCCTATCGACTCAATCACATTATCTGGCAATTAGACTTAGAAACTAGTTTAGTACCTTGGATCATGCATGCCTCAATGGCGAGTTCTTCACTTTCGACAATGGGCTTCCATCATTGGCCCAATATCAAAAGATTATGTTGGATTTTTGACTTCAACTCATTATTCACATTCGATGGATTGTATGAAGGTACCTTAGAGATCATTGACATCAATGATTATTTCCCTCGCACTTGTTAATGGTATACATCAATGACCAGTAATCAAGTGGTTTCTACCATGTTTGACAAAGGGACATCTATTCACATGGTTAGATTTGTACCAGTTTGGGAACGCAATGAATACGCTGGGTAATCAGGCGCCTACCATTGTTACACATGCCTTTCCCAGGCTATGATGGGAGTATTTATTGATATATGTTGTTACATAGATCCACTTTGTATTGGTCTGTGGCTATGTTGATATCATGTCGTAGCTCCATTGTGTATCATTCTCGTGGCTACGAATTGTTTGATTCATGGAGGTATGGATCCACGTTGTATGTCTAGTGTCCATATCCTTAGTCAGTACTATCATGGATTTGTAATGTATTGTTCTAAGGCCATGCTTTGAGTCATTTTTCTGAGCATGGGTATGCCCTCCTCAAGGATACATATATATTGTTCATCGATTGGTTGAAAATTCCGACAAGATCTTCTTCTCCAGTACCTTGGCACACATCATCATTTATAAATTGTTTCAGCCACTCACTTATCTCTTGACCTTGCACTTTAGGGGGCATTCTGTTACATGCAAAATTTGCACACTACCTAGTGGCATACTATGTGTCAAAAAAATTTCTCTATTATGTTTAGTGTCGCACTTATGTACACTTGCGTTGTTAAGTGTTGTAATACCAAAATGACACTTCCCTAAGTGTCGCACTCATGTTTCACCAACTTAGACACCATTGGATAACATTTTGTCACTTCCCTAGTCAATAGAAAGAAGAGAAAATCATCTTTTGAAGTTCAAACATATGATTTTTACCCTAAGTTTGACTTGTTGGAAGGGTGATGCTCCTATGTCTATGTCTGGAGGGCATCAGTCCTTGGGTGACACTCCCTACACCACTATTAGGGGGTGTTAGTGACACCTTGTCTCAAGCATTGGGGGAGTGTCAGACAATTGGGCCTAATTCCACCTTTATATAAGGGCCATCTCCAAATATCTTTGGGTGGTTATGAATGAGTGATGACTCATAACTCGAGTCACTCAACTTCCCTTCCATTATGGGGTTCCAAATCCTAACTTAGGGAGAAAATATCTCAACCTTCCCTTCATTTTCTAATGGTGGTTGAGATTTCCAAAGCCTATATAAGCAAGGCCATCCATGGGGGAAAGGGAGTTGAATTCTATAAGGGGTGAAAATTTTAATATTGAGAGAAACTCTTAATACATGTGTGTGCATCCAAGGGATGGAGGAAAGAAGCTTGGAAGACTGGAACCATCATCCATATGTAAGTTTTCACTTGTGATGAATAAACTTGGCATGTTCCTTTCAATTGTTGTTTGTGCATTTTTCTAATGCTTACGTCAAATCAAGATTAGATAGATTAGTCTTTTGCTAACAAGATCTAGTAGAAGTAGAGTTGTTTGTCTCCTATTATTGTAGGTTCCTTTGATCATATAGAAGCTTGGAGCAACAAGGTCAAGGTTTGGAGTAGTGAGGAAAAACATCAGACTTAAGGTTAGTCTAAATCTCTCCTTCTATCTATAGTATTAAAATATTAATCTAAAAGGAATTTAGTAACAACTTGTTTTGAATCTGTCTTAGGTTATGTTTTCAATCTAAGGAAAATTCAACTTGTCCGTCGGGTGAATTTCTCACAACAAAGCCCCACTATCCAAAAACTAGGAAATACCATAATATGTGTCAGAAAGACAAGAGACTAACGAGAACTCCTTCTCAAACTTCTCAGTGAACTCCTTGACTTGAGCTTCTGCGGATGTTGCTACCTGTTGAGACTGAATCTTCCCTTTCTTCTTGTTCAAACTCTATGAAGCATAGTGGCCACTCTTGTGGCATGCAAAACATTTCACTTTTCTCATATCCTTATTATTTCCATCTTGTGGAGATAACTTTACACTTGTATTCCCCTTGCTCCTCCTTTCCTGACTAGCAAGGGCTATAGTCTCATCATCACCAACTTTTTGGCCTACTACAAATTCCTCTCAAATCTCCTCCTGGATGAAATCATCCCATAACTTGTCAAAATCTAGAAGTTTCTCCCATGCAACGATGATCTTGATGAGTGGAGCCCATGGCTTAGAAAAACCATTCAAGGTCATCCTCACCAACTCCTCATCTACCACAACTTCCCCAAAAGCCGCCAACGGATCATATACCTGAGTGATCTTGGTGAGATAATTGGTCACTGGTCATATTGGTGTCTTTGAGCTTCTCCCTCAACACCATCTTCTTGTTCGTATTGCTACTCTAAAAAAGGTTCTTCAAAGCTACAAACATATCCATGGATGACTTCTTCTCAGATATGTGAGGGATCAAATGATCCCTCACTACATCTAATATGATCCTCCTGGATTTCACATCCTTCAACTCATGGGCGGCTAGGTCCTTTGGATCCATCGATGAAATCACCTTTGTGTTAGCAAACTCCCACAATTTGTTCTCCATGAGAACCAATGTGACCCTCACCTTCCAAGGCACAAATTTCTATGCATCATCTATCATGTCCTCAAACCCCAAACCTACTACAACCATCTCCAAATCATAAATATACTAGGAACACAAACTGCTAAAAATATGTGCCTAGTCCTTCAAGCACGAAAACTGAATATTTTTGTGCTTCATCCCTCAAGCACAAAACGGGATCTTCGGCTGCTCGAATCCCTACCCATGCCTCTTTCCCACTACTCGGACTCTATTTCCTGCTACTCGGACCTGCTTCATGCTCCCCGAACCCCTCTTTGAAGTTGTTCATAGCCTTCTGCTAGTGTTCAGGGATTCTTGTGGTCTGACTATTGCCTGAGTTTTTATGGGTTGCCCAGTGGCTTCTTTGGGTTTCCCAGTGGCTTCTTTGGGTTGCTCAATGATTATGTTGGGCCTACTCTCGACTATCCTGTGTCCTTAGCTAGCCTAGATGACTACTCTGGTATTTGTGTTGGCTAGTCAGTGGCCCTATTATCCCTCTCAGCAGCTACTAGCTTGACGGGCTGCTACTACCCCACTGGCTATAGCATCCATTTGGTTGTCTGCTAGTTGGCGGTTGTTGGTAGCCCACTAACTATGTTGGTGGCTATTGATGGTCACCCTCTGCGGCCTCTTCTCTACACACCTTCCCTTCTAATCACATAGTTTCCTTTCCCTCTGTCACTCACAACCTTATATGCCCTCATCCATGTTCCTTCCTTGTTGGCGGTTATGGTTGTAATTGTGGTTGCAACTACTCCACGACCCAGCTCCCTTTATTGTCTAATACGATGCCATTTGTGCTCGTTGCAACTTATTGTCTTAGCAACCCGTGCGGCTTCTCTACACCTAGAAACCTCCACCGCCACACCTGCACAAATCATGCACCATGGTTGTAGCTCCATGTGTGGCTCACTCACATCGTCGAAGCTTCTCTCCCTATCTATGTGATCATACCTTGTACGATGGTGGTTATATGACGGTCGTACATTGTATGATTATACCTTTTTTTATTTTTCTTTTACCCTTGTAAACTTGCAAAACTAAAAAAATATTTATGCACTGCAAATCACGATCTATGTATCTAGTTCCTCCTTTAGAGATCATGCTGTGATAACATGCTAATTTTTCTCTTAACCCAACACCCAACAGTTAATTCCAAATAAATTAATTATCTTAATCTATGGAATAAAAGCACAACTAAGTTTTTAACAAAACATTATAGTGGAAGCACAAATAAGGAAACTATACACAAATTTCACACATAATTTATGGGTAAAATACCCCTGGAAAAACCCCTAAGGGAAAACACGTAACAAGTAGATTTTATTAGATAAAATATGGGCTCTCATCCTAGGATAATGGCCCACCTTGGGAATAATACAATGCAACAAAATATCCTAGCCTATCACACCTGGCTACTACTCCTTTGTTTCCCCTTGCTCCATTCCTCGGACCCTGCCCCTACATACTTGGATGAAATTCCTTCTTCACCCAATCAATGAGATCTCCTATCTCACTCTGTATTTGTCTCCTCCTCTCACCTAGGTTTCCTTTTAAAATCTTGAGTTTACCCTAAATCCAAAACCCTAGATCTTCAAAGTGATCAAAGGCTAAGATTAGATCTCATCTTCACTTTATGATCTAATGGCTAGGATTTAATTTAACTCACTACTGCCAAATACTTAGGCATTTAATTAAATTAAACTCACATTAATACAAAAAAGAATTCACTTTAATAATCACTTTATTAAAGTGAATCTCCCAAGTCTTGAGAGGCATTAAGGACGACTTGCACATGTTAGACACAAAACCGATGTGGAAATATCTGTTTGATGCTACAAACATCAACAATATACATCAGTGCATTTTTATGAGTCATATGCATTAGTGTTTCTGCCTATTAATTACATTGAACCGTTACTTTAAACGACATGATGTACAATTATATTTGTCGCTTCAAAATATTATGGTGAGCATGATTACAATACACATTGGTGCTTAGTAACAAAGAATGGCACCAACATCTCACCTCAAATGTTTGAAATTTCACTTCCCTTCGATGCACATGGTAATATAAGCACCGATGCATACAAATTATGCGAACACCAATGTGCCATAAAACAAAAAAAAATGACTCAGTCCACAATATTTATACGAGCACCAGTACATCATATAATAAAAAAAGACAAAACCATTACATAATAATTATACGATCATCGATGTTTTTTAAGTTTATGTAATCACTGGTGTATGTTACGTAAACATGTACCAATGCGTGTTACCAATACAAGAACCGAAAAAAAATAACTCCACCCATTTAATCTCTTTTAACTAGTTATAGGGAACATCTGTTAAAACTTCCACTGTGTAGTAGAGGTTTTTTTGAAAATTTTACCCAATCTTCTAACACTAAAAACCTCCTCTACAAGGTGTTATCCTTGTAGTGCCCCTACTTTTCATTCTGATATGTTCAACATTATTCCTAAAATTTCAGTTTTATAACTTTAAAACTTTTTGCTTGCTCTTGAAAAATTTGTTTCTTTAGCTGATCACTATTGTTTCATTTTTTTAACTTTCTATGTTTTTGTTTTAATTAGCATTCTTCATGTATTGATAAGTTTCAAAGTCTTCAACACTTGAATTTTTTTTTTGAGAAAGTTGTCTTGGACCAAAGTTTTGATTTGTATTTCTTTCCAAAAGTCTAATTTTAGTTGAGCTAGTCAAAATAGTCATTTAGTGTCTTCATTAGACTTTCATCATTTTATTATTGTGGAATTCTCTTTTGACTTTGTTGTGGGGGTAAGTTCCAAAATTCACCACATAAAATTTTATTTTTCTCCCACAAAGTTTTCTTTATGTGGGCCTTGGTTCACACTTTCATTGGGACAAAGTTGCAAAAATCACCACCACAAACTTTCATAATATGTCGCAAAAGGCTTGTTCCCATGTGGTTTTTTCTCACAATTTCATCATCTGAATTTTTTTTGTTTGTGCCGCAAGACAATTTAAAGATCTTGTTCACAGAAAAATTTCGTAAATTGTATTATAAATATAACTTTGTTCTTTGTTCGAGAGATTAAAAATCAAGCTAATCATAGCCCAAGAAAATAAACTGAGAAATTACAGTCCATGATGGACGAAAGAAAAGGAAGATAGTCTGGTTGTTATAATTGATAGTGGACAGAAGTGCTGAGAGAAAATTATGTGTTGTTTTATACTATGAGCAGTGCTCTTCTGAGAAAGAGATCTGGAGGGCTGATGCAACACTCTGAAAGAATAGGTGGAAGAAGTCCTAAAATAAATTTAGGACATGGGTGGGGCCCTCATGCCCGTAAACCCAGAGATTGTATGAAATGATTCCAACTTTCTTTTTGAGTGTTGCCTTTGAGAGATAGTCAGCATCTTTGTTAAATTCTCGTAAAGTATGTTTGTCGTTGTTTTTGGTGAAAGAGGATTGGAGTTGTCTGATCCTTTCCTTCCAGCCGAGGAGATCGGAGACATGAAGTTTGCTCTTATTGTTAAGCCAATCAATGATGATACGGGAATCCCCAATCAACAAATTTGTATCAATATCTAGTCTGGAAGCCAAAAAGAGAGTGGCTCAGGCACTCAATAACTCTGCCCTGGTGTTGGTGCCATGTCCGTAGTTGAAAGTCCATCTGCAAATTGTGTTTGGTGAAATATGAATCACTCTGTCAGCGCCACTCTGCGAGCCATTTTGTTGAGATGCTCCATCAAACCAGCCCGTGGGAGTCTTCTCCGGAGAGTGTGGCTTGTGAATGGGTTTTTCCCTCGACGTTCTAGTGTGGATGGATGTCCAGGAGAAATACAACCCAAGCATTTTATAGGCTATCGTGTAGGCAGAAGGTGGCCTATTCTAAAAAATGGAGTAATTTATGTCAATCCATAGGTTCCAACAGACCATAGGGGGAATATTTATAGAGTGTGGAGCGACTTTTGACCAATTCTCCAAGCAGTTTGCTAATGAGTAACCGTCCCAGGAGAAGTTTAATTTAAGTGCTGCTGAGATATAGGCCCAAACTGCTCGGGTAAACACATAGTTGATAAATAAATGATGAACAGATTATTCTTCTTGTAAGCAGAGGTGGCAAAAGTTTGGGTCGATCGTTCCTTTTTTCATGAGGACGTCCCAAGTGTTTATTTTATTTTCTAGGGATAGCCAAAAAAATAGTTTAAGCTTGAGAGGTAAAGACCAGGTCCAGAGTCTGAATTTCCAGCCCCTTGTGTTAATGGGCCAATTAAGATTTATGATTTCTGAGTAGACATTATGAGTAGTTAGGATGCTCGATCGATCACCCCCTGTCCGAAACGGTTGATCATTCAAGTCTCGGAGCTAGATGCCCGTGCTCACTAGTTAGTGGCAGAACCTGGTCCATTCCGGTGCTAATGTGGCAGGCAGCCCGAGTTCTTGACTGGTAATCCACTTGTTTAAAAAGAAGTTGGATCGGTGGGTCCCTGACGCTTGGAAGAGGTAGAATACATTTTTTGAATTTAAAGTAGTAATGAGTTGTGGAGAGAGGATGGAGTGTTGATCCATGCCCACAATGTGGTCTTTTTCGAGAAGGATGGAGTGCCCCGAGCCCGGGTTCCAGCCAAGATAATTTTGTATCAAGCATGTTGATTTGGTAAGGTTCTTCCAGAAGTTTGATGTTGATCTGGTAGGAGACACGGCTGATCTGAGCTAGGAGACCGTAGTAGTGTGTGGAAAATATTTATCTTTTAATACAGAGTACCATATCCTTGTATGTGTTATAGCATGCCAAAGAGTATTGGTCGCCAGTGCTTGTGCAGAGTGGGAGAGGTTCCTGATCCCCCGACCTCCTTTTCTTTTGGGTTTAGCGAGATTTTCCCAGTTGCAAAGGTGTTGTCAATGGTGGTCTGAGCATCCAGACGAAAGAAAATTGAAGGATAAGGAAGGAATGGCTGCTAGCGCCATCCAAAAAACAGGTTGGGCTTCCAGTACCCCTTTGAGAAGAGTGTAATGTCCTCCTAATGTGAGCCATCGGTTACACCAATGGCCAATTCTTTTTTCAACTTTGGCGAGGAGTTAGTTCCAGTCTGAGGGCTTGAGTGTATCTGCTTTTAAATAATACTCGAGGTATTTGAAGCCTTCTCAGAGATGTATGAAACTGCGGGGGAGAAGAGCTTTAAGGTGAGTGAGCAATTGGTCTTGGAGATTAACATGATGAAAAGTTGATTTGTTCCAGTTAATCAGGAGTCCTGAAGCGTTACATAAAGTCTTTAGCAGATTATTGATCTTTGTCCATTCCTATAAGGAGCTAGTTGTCATAATAAGAACATCATCAACGAACAATAGGTGTAGGATCCTAACAACTCGGGAGACTTTTATCCTAGTGATCTTCCCTTCAATTTGTTTTTGTTTGAGGAGCAGTGAGAGGCCTTCCATGACCAGAATGAAGAGGAGAGGAGAGGAGAGAGTGGGCAGCCCTGCCTCAAACCTCTGCCACTATGGAAAAAAGGGGAGGGCTCGTCATTAACCAAGACCAAGAAATTTACAGTTGTCACTCCGCTCATGATCCACTTTATGAAGGATAAACTAAAGCCAGACTAGGTGAGGATTAGTCTGAGGAAGTCCCAATCTATATAGTCGAAGGCTTTTTTCAGATCTAGTTTAAGTATAAGGGCCTTTGATTTTTTGACCTTGATGTTGTGAAGACACTCATGTGTTGTGCCTATGGCGTCTAAAATCTGTCTCCCTTTTTAGAAGCTGAGTTGTTCACCAGAGAGAGATCTCGAGAGGATAGGCTTGATCCGGTTAGCAATGATTTTTGTGATCAGTTTGTAGCAAAGATTGTATAAGGCAATCGACTTGTAGTCCCTAAAGGTTGATGGGTTATTTTCTTTGGGTATGAGCATTAAGAAAGTCGAGTTGAGAGCACCAGTTATTTTGCCCTTGAGCTTGGAGTCCTCTACAAGTTCTAGCAGATCGAACCCTACCAAGTCAAAGAAATGTAAATAAAATTCGACAGCCCCGCTGTCGCCTGGAATTTTGTCTTTGTTGAAAGAATTTAGAGCTCCAAGAACCTCCTAGAGCGTGCAAGGGTTGTCAAGTAGGTTTGTGTTCTCAGCAGTGACAAATTGTGGGAAGACGCTGGCAACAGTAACCGAATCTTGAGGGTGGTTGCAGGAAGACGTTGCATAAAAAGATTTGTAGTGTTCGGTGGCCGCCGCCTTGAGAGTTGTCTAACCTCTGTGGGAAGAGCTCGAGTCATCAAGGATCTCCCAAATGTGCTTCTTATTTTGTCTGGAGCTAGCATAGCGATGAAAATATTTCGTGTTGAGGTCACCCCCTTTGATCCAGGTGGCTCTGCTTTGTTGGCACCATCGGGCTTTGTCTGCTAGAAGTAGTGTGTTTCTTTCCAATTCTAGCTGCTAAAGAGTAAGGGTCATGTCGCATTGTTCCCCGACTGGCGTATCCAGTAGGAGGAGATTCTGAATGGATATTTCCGGCTCTGCCAGCCTCGCTTGATTGCGTTGTCTATGAGTGTGTGCCTACTGTTTGATGCATTTTTTAAGCACTTTTAATTTCCAGACCAGACGAAGTTGAGGTGCGGGTTCAGCATGGAAGAGGGGATCTGTCCAGACTTCTTTAGCAATAACTGTGAAAGATTCCTCTTGAAGCCAGCTAGAATTCATCTTAAAGGGATAATCTTTTGGAGCAGGAGTGGTCTCGAGTTGGAGGAGAACAGGGGCATGATCCGAAAGAAACGTGTGTTCCACCTAGGATCAGATTCGTCCATCCACAGTGGCCAGTGTTTCAAAGACGAGCACCCTGTCGAGTCTTTTTTTGATAGCAGTCGAACCAGTGCGACTAGTGCGCCAGGTGGGGACGATGACGGTAGGTAAAATGTCTACCAGAGCATGTGCTTGGAAGAGATTAGTGAAATAGATAGCCAGTGGATCCGTGGATGCTGAGGATCCCCAGACTTCTCCCATGCTAGTAGTGAGGTTTAGGTCCCCTGGAATGATGAGATTGGCAAGATCAAGAATGCCTCGGTTTGCCACCTTGTCCCCGAATAATTTGTGCTATGTGCATGGTCCATAGGTGTTGAAGAGAGAGATTTGTTGATTGTTCTAGAGACAGATACCCGTGAGTAGGATACCACCATTGTAGAGATGTGGGATCAGCTCAAAGACAGAAGGGTCCCATGAAAAAGCTAGGCCACCAAAGGTGCTAATAGAATCAATTGAGGTGGTAAGCCAGTTCAGGTGGAACTGGTTCAAGAAGGATCTAGCTTTAAGTTTGTTTACCATGGTTTCCTGAAGAAAGATAATGTTTGGTGAAGTCCTGAAGAGAAATCTTCTGAACAAGGCGGTTTTCAGGGACCCCCCAACCCCTCTTATATTAAGTGTGAGAAGGATCATGGTTTAGCTCTGGCAAGGGCTTTAACTCTAAGCTCCCCAGTGTCAGAATGTGTTGAAGCACCTTCTTTTCTACGGGCACTCTGTGTTTTAATCAGTGAGTGCACGAAGCCTTGTCCCTTTGACCAAGTGTAGTCATTGTTTAATGTTGTATTTTTTGCCGCAAAGGAGTCCAGTGGTTTGCCTGAGGCCAGGGATCTGAAGGTGCCACTTCCTCTGTAGATAGGAAGGGGAGTGGGGGATAGAACTTCCCTATAGGACGGTAGGAGGGAGTGTAGGAAATCTCCTAAGGAACTGGTCCCTATGTCTGATTCACAAGGAGGAAGGTCGTAGGCCTCTTCCAGGATATTAAGCGAGGGTGGAGCAGGGGTTAGGGTGGAAGGTGAAGAGACAGTGTGGGGGGGTCGAGTGTGGGCGAGTGAGGGGCAGTTTGGAGCTTGGATAGTCTTGGTGTTGACAATGGCTCATGAGTGCTCAGAGGGAGGGAGTGAAAGATTTGGAACAGTATGGCTAGTAGGAGGAACGTAGGGGGTTGAAGGGGGGCAGGTAGAATCCTGAGGTGGGGCAGTGTCTTCCCAGAGGTGGGGTGTAGTGTGTGCGTCCAGTTGCTCTATTTCCCAACCAGACAAAGTAGAATAAAGAGTAGGGTTGGCTAGTTTTAGTTTACCTGAAATGGATTCCAGGGCCGTAGAATCCTCAGCCTCTGAAAGCTCGAGTAGGTGGGAAGAGTGTTCACCTCCAGAGAGTCTAGGCGGGTGGAGAGTTCCAACATGGAGTCTTCAGATATCTCTTCTTCCACTAATTCGGTGCAATGTTTCCTGAGGTGCTGTAGAGGGTGCATCTGAAGGGAATGTCGAGGTAATCAAGCTTTTGTCGAGTGTGATGTCCTCTCCAATTGATATCAATGGATTCCAGTAGGCCTTCATGAATGTCGAGTTCCACTAGAACCTTAGCTACCATTTTGACTAGGGCAGCAAGAGCCATTGTGTCTACACAGATGAAGCGCCCTAAAGTGTTTCCAATGGCCTCTAGAGCTTTTGCATTCCAGAGCTGTAGAGGCAAGCTAGGTAGTAGTACCCAGATGTGACGGCAACGGAAATAGTCTTGTTGAGGGTCAAAACTGACGCGCCATCGCTTCAGCATTAGGCTGGCTCTGTCGATCACCCACAGTCTCTCTAGGATGAGTGTGGCATCTTCTGCTGTAATGGAGTTAAAGCTGTACCATCATCGCGGGAGATAGGATATCTCCGGAGTGTAGCCCAGCAGAGGGCTCCAGGTTGAGTTCACCCAGTCTGCAAGTTCGGTTCTGCAGAGGCGTTTGTATGAAATACGGCCAAGGAGTGTGCAAAGGGCCAACGTGACAGAGTCCTCCAGGCCAATGTCAACCCCAAGCACCATTTTCTTTTTCGTTTTTCTGGAGCGCCACGGTCTGGAAGGCGGGTGTCTGTCACTGGTAGAGTAAGATCTAGCTTCTCGTCGTGGTCCAGAGGGAGCTCCACGAGAGGGGCTGTGTGGTAGTCGAGTAGGGAGTGTAGTGGGATGGTGTGGGGGGG
>JASDQU010710835.1:27793-46137 GCA_032191745.1 Picea mariana
ACTTGGATCCACAAGTTGACCTTCTCCTCTTGTGAGTTTCAACCTTGTGAGCATCAAAAACAAAACTTGCAAACAATCAAGTCTTCAAAAACCAGTGCTCTGATACCAACTTGATCTAAAAATGAAGAAGACTTGAAATAATTGAAATTATTGCAATGTAAATGTTATGTGTTTAAAGCAAATGGATCAGTTTTGCAACACATAAATTAAGGGATTACTTATGCAAAATACACATAGACAGCAGCATAATCAATGAACATAAGCACATAAAACACAACAATTGATAAAGGAGTTCACCCCTCTCTTGGGCTACATCTCCTGGTCCAGCTTCCAATGGATTATTATTATTAATTGCTCAAAGTGCTCAAAAACATGTCTTACAATGCTCAAACTGACCAACCGACTGCTCCAATGGCTTCAGAGTGTCCCAAAACCCCTGTCTGGGCTCTTTCGGCACGTCAATCGGTCGAAAAACGAAGAAGTTAGACCTCCTGGAAGTCCCCCCTTCAAGCTTGTTGTCTCTGCATCTACAAATCACACCCTTGTCCAATGAACTTGGCACACACACAATTTAAAGCGTGCAAATCTAGCACACGCGCGCAACCATAAAATGATGCAAACCGTCGAACCGTTAACGGAACTAATACCCCCAACCGTCAAGCCATGGGGCATATGAGTCCATAGGACCACGCACTTTTAAAAATGGGGCTCCGTCCATATCAAATGATAGAATGACACTTGGCGGGAGTTATTTGGTTACACAATCGTTTGAACTATATGAAACGCGCCATACCAATATATATATACCCGCGGTCACATATGTGAAAGCGTGCGACCAAGGGCTGGGGCTAAGCCCCGGCCCGGTCGCGGCCCAAAACCACACAACATTTGACTTTAAATACAATCTGGAGCGCATACATATCAAGGTATGAGCGATAGCCCATTGGTTGGTCGGAGTTTGTGGAAGTATTAGGCGGTGGGGAGGTCCGAGGGTCGAACCCCACAGACTCCAATATGTTTTAACAAACATAACAATAACAAATATCGGGGTGCCACGTGGCAGCCCACGATTGGGCCACGTGGCACCCAATCACTTGCCCAAATAGTGCCACATGTCGACTTCCCATTCGACCACCTGTCATCCAATGAATAACTGCCACGTCACCACATGTACGGTCGTACGACTCTGCCACGTCATCCTGTATGGACTGTACGGACTATACAATCAACATCATTTTTTTCCCCTGTTTGACCTTATGAACAGATTACAATATCTCTCGCTCCCGAATTCCATTTGAGACAAAATGAGTTGCGTTGGGTTCGCAATGACGAGGCCTACACTCTCGTCCTGTTTGAAGCGATTCCGAGCACTTTGAATTTTTGAGCAAAATTTGATCCCCTGATCACTCTGAGCACTCATGAGCCACTGTCAACACCAAGACTATCCAAGCTCCAAACTGCCCCTCACTCACCCACACTCGACCCCCCCACACTGTCTCTTTACCTTCCACCCTAACCCCTGCTCCACCCTCGCTTAGTATCCTGGAAGAGACCTGTGACCTTCCTCCTTGCGAATCATACATAGGGACCAGTTCCTTAGGAGATTTCCTACACTCCCTCCTACCGTCCTATAGGGAAGTTCTATCCCCCACTCCCCTCCCTATCTACAGAGGAAGTAGCACCTTCATATCCTTGGCCTCAGGCAAACAACTGGACCCCTTTTTGGCACAAAATACAACATTAAACAATGACTACACCTGGTCAAAGGGACAAGGCTTCGTGCACTCACCGATTAAAACCCGGAGTGCCCGTAGAAAAGAAGGTGCTTCAACACATTCTGACACTGGGGTGCTTAGAGTTAAAACCCTTGCCAGAGCTAAACCATGATCCTTCTCACACTTAATATAAGAGGGGTTGGGGGGTCCCTGAAAACCGCCTCGTTCAGAAGATTTCTCTTCAGGACTTCGCCAAACATTATATTTATTTAGGAAACCATGGTAACCAGACTTAAAGCTAGATCCTTCTTGAACCAGTTCCACCCGAACTGGCTTACCACCTCCGCTAATTCTATTGGCACCTCTGGTGGCCTAGCTGTCTCATGGGACCCTTCTGTCTTCGAGTTGATCCCACATCTCTACAGTGGTGGTATCCTACTCATGGGTATCTGTCTCTGGAAAAATAAACAAATCTCTCTCCTCAACACCTATGGACCATGCACATAGCACAAATTATTCTTGGACAAGGAGGCAAACCGAGGCATTATTGATCTTGCCAATCTCATCATTGCAGGGGACCTGAACCTCACTACTAGCATGGGAGAAGTTTGGGGATCCTCAGCATCCACGGATCCACTAGCTAGCTATTTCACTAATCTCTTCCCAGCACATGCATTGGTAGACATTTTACCTACCGTCATCGTCCCCACCTAGTGCACTGGCCGCACTGGTTTGGTTTCTATCAAAAAGAGACTCGACAGGGTGCTCGTCTTGGAAACATTGGCCACTGTGGATGGACGAATCTGATCCTGGGTGGAACACCCATTTCTTTCGGATCATGCCCCTGTTCTCCTCCAACTCGAGACCACTCCTTCTCCAAAAGATTATCCTTTTAAGCTGAATTCTAGTTGGCTTCAAGAAGAATCTTTTACAGTTATTGCTAAAGAAGTCTGGACAGATTTCCTCTTCCACGCTGAACCTGCACCTCAACTTCATCTGGTATGGAAATTAAAAGTGCTTAAAAAACACATCAAACAGTGGGCACACACTCATAGACAACGCAATCAAGTGAGGATGGCAGAGTTGGAAATATCCATTAAGAATATCCTCCTACAAGATATGCCAGCCAGGGAACAATGCAACATGACCCTTACTCTTCAGTAGCTAGAATTGGAAAGAAACACACTACTTCTAGCAGACAAAGCCCGATGGCACCAACAAAGCATAGCCACATGGATCAAAGGGGGCGACCTCAACATGAAATATTTTCATCGGTATGCTAGCTCCAGAAAAAATAAGAAGCACATTTGGGAGATCGTTGATCACTCGAGCTCTTCCCACAGAGGTTAGACAACTCTCAAGGCGGCGGCCATCGAACACTACAAATCTTTTTATGCAGCGTCTTCCAGCAACCACCCTTAGGACTCGGTTACCGTTGCCAACCTCTTCCCACAATTTGTCACTGCTGAGAATACAAACCTACTAAACAATCCTTGCACGCTCCAGGAGGTTCTTGGAGCTCTAAATTCTTTCAACAAAGACAAAAGTCCAGGCGACAGCTGGGATGTCAAATTTTATTTACATTTCTTTGACTTGGTAGGGTCTGATCTGCTAGAACTTGTAGAGGACTCCAAGCTCAAGGGCAGAATAACTGGTGCTCTCAACTCGACTTTCTTAACGCTCATACCCAAAGAAAATAACCCATCAACCTTTGGGGACTACAGGCCGATTGCCTTATACAATCTTTGCTACAAACTGATCACAAAAATCATTGCTAACCGGATCAAGCCTATCCTCTCGAGATCTGTCTCTGGCGAACAACTCGGCTTCTGAAAAGGGAGACAGATTTTAGATGCCATAGGCACAACACATGAGTGTCTTCACAACATCAAGGTCAAAAAATCAAAGGCCCTTATACTTAAACTAGATCTGAAAAAAGCCTTCGACTATATAGATTGGGACTTCCTCAGACTAATCCTCACCTAGTCTGGTTTTAGTTTATCCTTCATAAAGTGGATCATGAGCGGAGTGACAACTGTAAATTTCTCGGTCTTGGTTAACGACGAGCCCTCCCCTTTTTTCCGTAGTGGCAGAGGTTTGAGGCAGGGCTTCCCACTCTCTCCTCTCCTCTTCTCTTCATTCTTGTCATGGAAGGCCTCTCACTGCTCCTCAAACAAAAACAAATTGAAGGGAAGATCATTGGGATAAAAGTCTCCGGAGTTGTTAGGATCCTACATCTACTATTTTTTGATGATGTTCTTATTATGACAACTGGCTCCTTACATGAATGGACGAAGATCAATAATTTGCTAAAGAATTTCTGTAATGCTTCGGGACTCCATATTAACTGGAACAAATCAACTTTTCATCATGCTAATCTCCAAGACCAATTTCTCACTCACCTTAAAGCCCTTCTCCCCCATAGTTTCATACATCTTTGAGAAGGCTTCAAATAACTCCGAGTATTATTTAAAAGCAGATACACTCAAGCCCTCAGACTGGAACTGACTCCTCGCCAAAGTTGAAAAACATATTGGCCATTGGTGTAACCGATGGCTCACATTAGGAGGACGTTACACTCTTCTCAAAGGGGTACTGGAATCCCAACCTGTTTTTTGGATGGCGCTAGCAGCCATTCCTTCCTTAGTGCTTGATAAGCTAAGGAAGATATCCTTCAATTTTCTTTGGTCCGGATGCTCAGACCACCATCGACAACACCTTTGCAACTGGGAAAATCTCGATAAACCCAAAAGAAAAGGAGGTTGGGGGATCAGGAACCTCTCCCACTTTGCACAAGCACTGGCGACCAATACTCTTTGGCATGCTATAACACATATAGGGATATGGTACTCTGTATTAAAAGATAAATATTTTCCACACACTACTACGGTCTCCTAGCTCAGATCAGCCGTGTCTCCTACCAGATCGACATAAAACTTCTAGAAGAACCTTACCAAATCAGCACGCTTGATACAAAATTATCTTGGCTGGAACCCGGGCTCGGGGCACTCCATCCTTCTCATAAAAGACCACATTGTGGGCATGGATCAACACTCCATCCTCTCTCCACAACTCATTACTACTTTAAATTCAAAAAATGTATTCTACCTCTTCCAAGCGTCAGGGACCCACCGATCCAACTTCTTTTTAAGCAAGTGGATTACCAGTCAAGAACTTGGGCTACCTGCCACATTAGCACCAGAATGGACCAGGTTCTGCCACTAACTAGAGAGCACGGGCATCCAGCTCCATGACTTGGATGATCAGTTGTTTTCGACGGGGGGTGACCGATTGAGCATCCTAACTGCTCATAATGTCTACTCAGAAATCATAAATCTTAATCGGACCATTAACACAAGGGGATGGAAATTCAGACTCCGGACCTGGTCTTTACCTGTCAAGCTTAAACTATTTTTTTGGCTATCCCTAGAAAATAAAATCAACACTTGGGACGTCCTCATGAAAAAAGGAATGATCGACCCAAACTTTTGCCACCTCTACTTAAAAGAAGAAGAATATTTTCATCATTTATTTATCAATTGTGTGTTTACCCAAGTAGTTTGGGCCTATATCTTGACAGCGCTTAAATTAAACTTCTCTTGGGACGGTTACTCATTAGCAAACTGCTTGGAGAACTGGTCAAAAGTCGCTCCACACTCTATAAATATTCCCCCTATGGTCTGTTGGAACCTATGGATTGACATAAATTACTCCATTTTTTATAATAGGCCACCTTCTGCCTACATGGTAGCCTATAAAACACTTGGGTTGTATTTCTCCTGAACATCCATCCACACTAGAACATTGAGGGAAAAAACCATTCACAAGCCACACTCTCTGGAGAAGACTCCCACGGGCTGGTTTGATGGAGCATCTCAACAAAATGGTTCACAGAGTGGCACTGACAGAGTGATTCATATTTCACCAAACACAATTTGCAGATGGACTTTCAACTACGGACAGGGCACCAACACCAGGGCAGAATTATTGGGCGCCTGAGCCACTCTCTTTCTGGCTTCCAAACTAGATATTGATACAATTTTTCTGATTGGGGATTCCCATATCATCATTGATTGGCTTAACAATAAGAGCAAACTTCATGTCTCCAATCTCCTCGGCTGGAAGGAAAGGATCAGACAACTCCAATCCTCTTTCACCAAGAACAACGATAAACATACTGTACGAGAATTTAACAAAGATGTTGACTATCTCTCAAAGGCAGCACTCAAAAAGAAAGTTGGAATCATTTCATACAATCTCTGGGTTGACGGGCATGAGGGCCCCACCCATGTCCTAACTTTATTTTAGGACTTCTTCCACCTATCCTTTCAGAGTGTTGTATTAGCCCTCCAGATATCTTTCTCAGAAGAGCACTGCTCATAGTATAAAACAACACATAATTTTCGCTCAACACTTCTATCCACTATCAGTGATGACAACCAAACTATCTTCCTTTTCTTTCGTCTAGCATGGACTGTAATTTCTCAGTTAATTTTCTTGGGCTATGATTAGCTTGATTTTTAATCTCTCGAACAAAGAACAAAGTTATATGTCTAATATAATTTATGAAATTTTTTTGTGAACAGGATTTTAAAATTGTCTTGCGGCACAAACAAAAAAAATTCAGATGATGAAATTGTGAGAAAAGACCACATGGGAACAAGCCTTTTGCGACATATTATGAAAATTTGTGGTGGTGATTTTTGCAACTTTCTCCCAATGAAAGTGTGAACCAAGGCCCACATAAAGAAAACTTTGTGGGAGAAAAATAAAATTTTATGTGGTGAATTTTGGAACTTACCCCCACAACAAAGTCAAAAGAGAATTCCACAATAATAAAATGATGAAAGTCGAATGAAGACACTAAATGACTATTTTGACTAGCTCAACTAAAATTAGACTTTTGGAAAGCAATACAAATCAAAACTTTGGTCCAAGACAGCTTTCTCAAAAAAAAAAATCAAGTGTTGAAGACTTTGAAACTTATCAATACATGAAGAATGCTAATTAAAACAAAAACATAGAAAGTTCAAAAAATGAAACAAGAGTGATCAGCTAAAGAAACAAATATTTCAAGAGCAAGAAAAAAGTTTTAAAGTTATAAAACTGAAATTTTAGGAATAATGATGAACATATCAGAATGAAAAGTAGGGGCACTACAAGGAGAACACCTTGTAGAGGAGGTTTTTAGTGTTACAAGATTGACCAAAAATTAAAAAAAAACCTCTACTATTCATAATGGAAGTTTTAACGGATGTTCCCTATAACTAGTTAAAAGAGATTAAGTGGGTGGAGTTTTTTTTTTTTTGGTTCTTGTATTGGTAACACGCATTGGTGCATGTTTACGTAACATACACCAATGATTACATAAACTTAAAAAACATCGATGATCGTATAATTATTGCGTAATGGTTTTGTCTTTTTTTATTATATGATGTACTGGTGCTCGTATAAATATTGTGGACGGAGTCATTTTTTGTTTTGTTTTATGGCACATTGGTGTTCGCATAATTTGTATGCATCGGTGCCTATATTACTATGTGCACCGAAGGGAAGTGAAATTTCAAACATTTGAGGTGAGATGTTGGTGCCATTCTTTGTTACTAAGCACCAATGTGTATTGTAATCATGCTCACCATAATATTTTGAAGCGACAAATATAATTGTACATCATGTTGTTTAAAGTAACGGTTCAATGTAATTAATAGGCAAAAACACTGATTCATATGACTCATAAAAATGCATTGATGTATATTGTTGATGTTTGTAGCATCAGACAGATATTTCCACATCGGTTTTGTGTCTAACATGTGCAAGTCGTCCTTAATGCCTCTCAAGACTTGGGAGATTCACTTTAATAAAGTGATTATTAAAGTGAATTCCTTTTTGTATTAATGTGAGTTTAATTTAATTAAATTCCTAAGTATTTGGAAGTAGTGAGTTAAATTAAATCCTAGCCATTAGATCATAATGTGAAGATGAGATCTAATGTTAGCCTTTGATCACTTTGAAGATCTAGGGTTTTGGATTTAGGGTAAACTCAAGATTATAAAAGGAAACCTAGGTGAGAGGAGGAGACAAATACAGAGTGAGATAGGAGATCTCATTGATTGGGTGAAGAAGGAATTTCATCCAAGTATGTAGGGGCAGGGTCTGAGAAATGGAGCAAAGGGAAGCAAAGGAGTAGTAGCCAGGTGTGATAGGCTAGGATATTTTGTTGCATTGTATTATTCCCAAGGTGGGCCATTATCCTAGGATGAGAGCCCATATTTTATCTAATAAAATCTACTTGTTACGTGTTTTCCCTTAGGGGTATTTTACTCATAAATTATGTGTGAAATTTGTGTATAGTTTCCTTATTTGTGCTTCCACTGTAATGTTTTGTTAAAAACTTAGTTTTGCTTTTATTCCATAGATTAAGATAATTAATTTATTTGGAATTAATTGTTGGGTGTTGGGTTAAGAGAAAAATTAACGTGTTATCATAGCATGATCTCTAAAGGAGGAACTAGATACATAGATCGTGATTTGCAATGCATAAATATTTTTTTAGTTTTGCAAGTTTGCAAGGGTAAAAGAAAAATAAAAAAGGTATAATCGTACAATGCATGACTGTCATATAACCACCATTGTAAAATGTACGACCTCCATCGTACAATGTACGATCACATAGATAGGGAGAGAAGCTTCGACAATGCGAGTGAGCCACACGTGGAGCTACAACCATGGTGCACGATTTGTGCAGGTGTGGCGGTGGAGGTTTCTAGGTGTAGAGAAGACGCATAGGTTACTAAGACAATAATTTGAAACGAGCACAAATGGTGTCGTATCAGACAATAAAGGGAGTTGGTTCATGGAGTATCTGCAACCACAATTACAACCATAACCTCCAACAAGGAAGGAACATGGATGAGGGCATATCAGGTTGTGAGTGACAGAGGGAAAGGAAACTGTGTGCGTAGAAGGGTAGGTGTGTAGAGACGAGGCCACAAAGGGTGACCATCAATAGCCACCAACATAGTCAGTGGGCTGCCAACAACCACCAATTAGTAGACAACCAATTGGATGTTATAGCCAATGGGGAAGTATCAGCCCGTCAAGCTAGTAGCTTCCGAGAGGGATAACAAGGCCACCGACCAACCAACACGAATACCAGAGAAGTCATCCAGGCCAGCTAAGGACACAGGATAGTCAAGAGTAGGCCCAACATAATCATTGAGCAACCCATATAAGCCACTGGGCAACCCATAAAATCTCAGGCAATAGTCAGGTAGACCACAAGAATCCCCGAACACCAACAGAAGGCTACGAACAACTTCATAGAGGGGTTTGGGCATCATGAAGCAAGTCTGAGTAGCGGGAAATAGAATCTGAGTAGTGGGAAAGAGGTCCTGGGTAGGGATTCAGGCAGCCAAGGATCCCGTTTTGTGCTTGAGGGATCGAGCACAAAAATCTTCAGTTTTCGTGCTTGAAGGACTAGGCACATATTTTTAGCAGTTTGTGTTCCTAGTATATTTCTGATTTGGAGATGGTTGTAGCAGGTTTGGGGTTTGAGGACATGATAGATGATGCATAGAAATTTGTTCCTTGGAAGGTGAGGGTCACATTAGTTCTCATGGAGAACAAATTATGGGAGTTTGCTAACACAAAGGTGATTTCATCGATGGATCCAAAGGACCTAGCCGCCCATGAGTTGAAGGATGTGAAATCTAGGAGGATTATATTAGATGTAGTGAGGGATCATTTGATCCCTCACATATCTGAGAAGAAGTCATCCATGGATATGTTTGTAGCTTTGAAGAACCTTTTTCAGAGTAGCAATACAAACAAGAAGATGGTGTTAAGGGGGAAGCTCAAAGACACCAATATGACCAGTGACCAATTATCTCACCAAGATCACTTAGGTATATGATTCGTTGGCAGCTTTTGGGGAAGTTGTGATAGATGAGGAGTTGGTGAGGACGACCTTGAATGTTTTTTCTAAGCCATGGGCTCCACTCATCAAGATCATCATTGCATGGGAGAAACTTCTAGATTTTGACAAGTTATGGGATGATTTCATTCAGGAGGAGATTTGAGAAAAAATTGTAGTAGGCCAAAAAGTTGGTGATGATGAGACTATATCCCTTTCTATTTAGGAAAGGAGGAGAAAGGGGAATAAAAGTGGAGAGTTATCTCCATAGGATGGAAATAATAAGGATATGAGAAAAGTGAAATGCTTTGCGTGCCACAAGAGTGGCCACTATGCTTCATAGAGTTTGAACAAGAAGAAAGGGAAGATTCTGTCCCAACAGGTAGCAACATCCACATAATCTCAAGTCAAGGAGTTCACTGAGAATTTTGAGAAGGAGTTCTCGTTAGTCTCTTGTATTTCTGACACATATTATGGTATTTCCTGGTTTTTGGATAGTGAGGCTTTGTTGTGAAAAATTCACCCTGCGAACAATTTGAATTTTCCTTAGATTGAAAACATAACCTAAGACAGATTCAAAACAAGTTGTGACTAACTTCCTTTTAGATTAATCTTTTAATACTATAGATAGAAGGAGAGATTTAGACTAACCTTAAGTCTGATGCTTGTCCTCACTACCCCAAACCTTGACCTCGCTGCTCCAAGCTTCTATATGATCAAAGAAACCTGCAATAATAGAAGACAAACAACTCTACTTCTACTAGATCTTGTTAGGAAAAGACTAATCTATCTAAGCTTGATTTGACGTAATGATGAACATCAACGCACACTCCCTCCACCCACAGGTCGGAAGGTCTATGTCAACATAGGATCTTTCCCTTTCACCGGCCCGAAGAGCTTCCCACTGGCTCTTCTATTTTCCTTTCGGAAAATCTGCACCCACATCAAACCCTCTTGGGATCCCCTCTTTTCACTTAGGATATCGGATTTCGCGCTTTCGCCAGTCTGTAGGTCGAGCGTTGGTCTCTCGAATCCCCGAAACCCGAAAATAGTCAACGCTGGCCTTTTCTCTTTCCTTTTCGGGATTTTCCTTTTCGCGATTTCGGTGATCGCGATGTCAAACAACTCGTCTCCTCGAATCCCAAATCCCGATTAGACGAAAATACGATACACTCGCGAGCTTTGACTTTTCAATGCCACTTCACTTCATCTGGACATCAGACTTCGCGATATTGTGAATCCTAATGCAATGGGTTTGGGACTTCACCCCGCAAAACTCTGAAACGATCAACTGAATTGACTTCTTGTCGAGAGTGCACCACCTATCCACTTGCTGACTCCGCTGTGGCCCACACAATCCCCTTAGCTTTCGGGACTTTGTGTTTCGTGATTTCACGATTCCCGTTGCAAAGTTTACGAGACTTCAACCTACAAAATCCTGATACAGGTATCCACATGTAAATTCGACGGCCCTTAAGGCTTGGATCTACGGTCATATCCTCCTGAGCTTAGAACCTTTCTGGAATGCTTTTCGTATCTTCCCTGCTCCTCCACGAGATCTGACGGCTCACGGGACTTCGTGAATTCTCCTCAGAGAATTCCGACCATCCATCTCTTCCTTTGAGAGCTCGTCTTCCTGTGGTCCGACGTTGCTACACTTTCCTTCAACCTCTTAAGGTACTTATCTCGTGCCTTCCTTCAACTCCTTCAAAGGTTCAAGTCCTTCTGAACTTTCCCAACTCCAAGTTTTCCAGAAAAACTCTTGCACGCACCCCTGGCGGTTGACTTCCAGTCACTTCCCAGTGTTGAAATCCTTCGACTCTGCACACACTTGCAGCAACAGTCTCTCAACACTTCACTCAGATTCAAAACTCTGAGACTTTACTCGGCCTGCACACTCCTTGCGCGGCTCCGGTGCCTGACTGCACTTCTATGGAAACGAGAACAAAAGCTTCCTCACCTGAGATTTCAGAGACAAATGTCTGAACCTTTTGTCAACGCACTCCTTGCGTACACTTCAACTTCACTCCTTGCAGGAACTCTTGCTCAAATAGAGAAACAATTGAAACTCATTCCATTACCCTTTCCTCTCAGATTTCAGACATTCAACAAGAAATCATTCATACATAGCATAAAAGCAATTGCATGACAGAAAGAGTAAAACATTCATGAGCATAACATTCAAAGATGCATACATAGAGAATATATGAACACCATGAGTCTGAATCACAGTTTTCTTGTATTAATTCAGAACTTCTGTACATGGATTCTGCTACACAACTCTCTTCTTCTCTCCTATTCTCATAATACACTAATGCTGCTTATGTTACAGTGCACAATGAGGGGGTCTATATCCTGTTTCCCTCTTGCGCTCTAAAACTGTCTAATCTAACATTCAATTCTATCTACTTGCATTAACTACTTTAAATTCCTTCTACCTACTAAGGATGAGAGAAAATTGCTCAAGGTCCGTTTACATTATACAAAGGCGCTCCTTCTTAATGGCTCATTAATACTTTAAGAAAATTTCAAAACTCGTGCTGGGCACTTTTCCAGTTGTCCGTTGTCTCCGCGCTGGCTTGCTTGAGATGCTCCTGCATCATACTCCCTCGCTTGAAAAATTTCATGGGATCCTGTCCATGAGCTCACGCATGGTCTGTCCATGCTTCTGTATCTCTGCTTCGTTCTCCCAGCTGGAATCTTCAACTGGATGGCTCTTCCACTTGACCAAATATTCAAAATATTCTTTCCGCCTGGTTTTCTTGCTCACTCTTTTATCCAGTATGTGCTCCATCTGTGGCTTGTCTGCAACTGGCATCTGCTTTGTCCACTGGATCACTGGCTGCTCATTTCCTGTCCCTGCTTCCTCAACTTTATATGGGTACAAATATGAGATATTGAATATCGGAGAAATTCCAATCCCATCAGGTAATTCAATCTCATAAGCATTCGCCCCAAATTTCTTCAAGACCTTACATGGTCCGATTTTTTTCATCTTCAGCTTATTATATGTTCCTCTCGGGAACCTTTCTTTCCTTAAATGTGCCAGAATCAAATCACCAACCTCAAACTGAAGTTGTCTCCTATGATGATCTGCTCTGCGCTTATATCTTTGGCTCAAATTCTGCAATCGCTCCTTCACCTGGCTGTGAAGTTCTTTCATCGCCTCTGCGAAATATTCTGCACTAGCACTCCTAGTTGCAGTCTGTTCTGAATCTCTCAGCTCAGAAATTCCTCTTGGCTGCATGCCATAAACAATCTGAAATGGACACTTCCCTGTGCTTCTGTTAACTGAGTCATTATAAGCAAATTCTGCTTGTGGTAATATGTTGTCCCACTGGCTGTGGTGTTTTGTCACCAAGCTTCTCAGCAAGCCTCCTAGAATTTTGTTTACTACTTATGTTTGTCCATTTGTCTGAGGATGATAAGATGAACTAAACGACAAGTTAGTTCCCAGCTTCTTCCATAAGGTCCTCCAAAAGTTCCCTATGAACTTTGTATCTCGGTCTGAAACTATACTCCTTGGTAAGCCATGAAGTCGAATGACTTCTTTGAAAAACAGATTTGCAATGTGAGTTGCGTCACTGGTTTTCTGACATGGAATGAAGTGTGCCATCTTGGAAAATCTATCTACCACCACAAAGATTGAATCAGAACCTCTTTGTGTTCTTGGAAACCCTAATATGAAATCCATGCTGATTGCATCCCACGACCTCTTTGGTATGGGCAATGGTTGATAAAACCCCACATTTTGCTTCCTTTCCTTCGAATGCTGGAAAATTCTGCATTGGTCCATGAATCTCTTGACATCTGCTCGCATCCCCGACCAAAAATATGACTCATTCAACTTTGCGAACGTCTTGTCATGACCAAAGTGCCTTGCCAATCCTCCACTGTGTTTCTCTTTTAGCAAATTCTCCCTCATGGAGCATTTCAGAATACACAGTTGATTACCTCTAAACAATAATCCTTCCTGGATAATGTACTCTATCCATTGGCTTCTGTCTCTAAGAATTGGATTCTCAGCTGCTTCATACGCTTCCTTAAAATCCTGATCATCTGCGTACATGTTCCTGAGATCATCAAAACCCAACGTTTTGACTCTGAACTCCTGCAATAGAAAACACTTCCTGCTCAAAGCATCAACAACTTTGTTATCAGTACTAGAAATATGTTTAATCACAAAAGTGAAATTCTACATATACTCAACCCATTTGACATGTCTCTGATTCAACTTTTCCTGTTGAGTCACAAACTGCAATGCATGATTATCACTGTATAAGACAAATTCTTTCGGGATCAAGTAATGTCTCCATTTCTTCAATGCCTGAATAATAGCATAAAACTCTTTATCATATGTGGAGTATTTCACTTTCGCTTCATTCAACTTCTCGCTGAAGTATGCTATCGGCCTGTCTTCCTGACTCAAGACTACCCTGATTGCAAATCCACTTGCATCGCATTTCACTTGAAATGTCTTATGGAAATCTGCCAACACCAAAATTGGTTGTTCTGTGATCTTCCTCTTCAACATATTGAAACCTTTCTCATCTTCTTCTGTCCAATGAAAAGACTTGTGTCTTTTCTTCACTGTATCCATCATTGGTGCACTAATTCCACTGAAATTCCTGATGAATTTTCGATAGAAACTAGCCAATCCGTGAAAACTTCTCACCTCAAAGATATTCTTCGGTGATGGCCAATTCTTGATTACCTCTACCTTATTTGGATCCATCCTCAACTCATTTGCCGAAATAACAAACCCCAAGTAAATGAGCTCTGTCTTCATGAATGAGGATTTCTTCATGTTTATCAACAACTTCTCTTGCTGTAATCTTTGCATCACTGTAGCCAAATGCTTCAGATGCTCTGCCACTGTTTTACTGAAAACCAGTATGTCATCCAAATATACGATAACAAATTTTCTGATGAACTCCTTCAGGACTTCGTTCATCAACCTCATGAAGGTACTCGGTTCATTTGTTGAGCCAAACGACATAACAAGCCATTCATACAACTCTTCATTGGTTTTGAATGTTGTCTTCCACTCATCACCTTCTCTCATGCGTATTTGATGATAACCGCTTTTCAAATAAATCTTTGAAAAATATTTTGCTCCACTCAAGCAATCCATCAGATCATCCATCCTCGGCAATGGAAATCTATACCTGATGGTTATCTTGTTAATCTCCCTCAAGTCAGTACACATCCTCCAGCCTCCGTCTTTCTTCGGACTGAGTGTTGTCGGAACAACATATGGACTCAAGCTTTCTCTGACTAAACCTTTGTCCAACAACTCCTGGACTTGTCTTTTGACCTCTTCATTCTCTTGCAGCGTCAATCTATACACTATTTGGCAAACTAGCTCCTGGTATGAGATCAATATGGTGACTCACACTTCTGATCGGTGGCAACGAATGAGGTAATTCGTCCACTACTATATCAACAAACTCTTCCAGTAGTTCCTGAATTTCTTCTGGTAAATCATCCATCCTTGTGCTGGTCAAAACAATCTTCGGTTTCCTGACCACAATGAACTGTGGATCCTCCTTCTTCTTGACCTCTGTAAGAAGTTCCTTCCCACTCATGAGAAGCACTGTGTTACTTACTTCCATTTTCACCTCCTTATCTTTGATTGGAAGCAACATGTGAGTCCTCCCATTCTTCTCCAGGGTATATGTGTCCATTCTCTCGTCATGAATCACATTCCTGTCATATTGCCATGGTCTACCCAGCAATAGATGACAAACATCCATAGGAATAACATCACAGAGTATCTTATCATTATATCCTCCTATCTTAAATTCAACTAAACACTGTTTAGTGAAAGTTACCTGATGTCCTTTTTGTAGCCACAAAATTCTATATGGTCTTGGATGATCAATCATCTCCAGCTCCAAATTTTCTACCATCTCTGTAGAAACGATATTATCCATGCTACCACTGTCCACAATGACCTTGCATACCCTGTCCTTGGTCTTGCAAGCAGTCCGGAAAAGTCTGGTTCGTTGGACTGAACTCTCCACCTCCTTCTCTGGTGTCAAAAGAGATTTTCGCATCATCAACGATCTTCCGCCTTCAACATCTTCCACCTCAACATCTCGCCTCTGTGCTTTGGCGATGTGAGCTTCTCCACTCTCTTTCTTTTTATCTGGACACTTGTAAGACTTGTGCCCATTCTTTCCACATGTGAAGCATGTTATTACTCCACCTCTCCCTCTTCCTCTACCTCTAGTACGAGGAAAAGTATTATTATCAGCATAATCTCTTCTCTGCTTAGTATGCTGCCCTCTCTGTTCAACATATTTCCCTCGCTGTGAGGTTCCACCTCTCTTAGTTCGAGTCTGAGGTTTCTTCTAGTCTTCCTTGGGTTTCTGATATTTGTCCTGGGCAACTGATTTGCCTCTGGGATGACTTTTGCCTTGGCCTCTTTGACCTTGCTTTTGGCTCAGCTTCTCTTCAGCTTTTAGAGCCATTTGATAAGCATCTTCCACCGTTCGGATGGTTACCATGTTCATCTCATCCTGGATATCATATCTCAGGCCATTCATATATCTGGATAATTTTTCATCATCGCTCTCCCGATGACCTGTCCCGATGTTTAGCTTGTAGAATTCTTCAGTGTATTCTTTCACTGTCATCAGTTTTTGTCTCAGGTTCTACATTCTCCTGAACAAAGTAATCTGGTAATATATGGGGATGAATTTCGCCTTCAGCTTCGCGATCATTCTGTCCCAGCTCTTGATCTTCTATTTGCCCTTGCAGCATCTGTCAACTTGTAGTTCATCCCACCACAATGTTGCATGTCCTTTCAATCTCGTGACAGCATGCTTGACCTTTTTTTCCTCTTCAACATCTTCATAGTCAAAGTATGTGTCTAGAGATCTAATCCAGTCTAGAAGCTCCTCTGCATCCAAGTTTCCCTCATAAACTGGAATGTCCATTTTTGCTCTTGCACCCATTCTTGCAATAGCTCTGATCAAGCGTTTGTTTGTTGCATCTTCGGTTGCAACTTCTTCTTCATGGTCAACCTCAATTTCACTCTCAGAATCACTGAGATCCCCGACACTTACTGTACGTCTTTGGGCTATCTCCATGTCTTCGAGTCTAGCTCATAGATCACGCATTTCTTTCTCCATGGCTGGATCAGTCATATGCCTACCTCTTCTTCTCGGCATTTCCCTATCCTCTGGTGGATCAGGTGTTTGCCTGTCCCTTCTCCTTGGAGGCATGGTGAATTCTTCTTCTTCTCTGCTACAGAAAGCAAAGAACCTTTCTGAGCTCTGATACCACATGATGAACGCCAATGCACGCTCCCTCCACCCGTAGGTCGGAAGGTCTACGTCAACACAGGATCTTTCCCTTTCACCGGTCCGAAGAGCTTCCCACTGGCTCTTCTATTTTCCTTTCAGAAAATCTGCACCCACAACAAACCCTCATGGGATCCCCTCTTTGCACTTAGGAGATCGGATTTCGCTCTTTCGCGATTCCGTAGGTCGAGCATTGGTCTCTCGAATCCCCTAATCTCGAAAAATAGTCAACACTGACCTTTTCTCTTTCCTTTTCGGGATTTTCCTTTTCGCGATTTCGACGATCGCAATGTCAAACAACTCGTCTCCTCGACTCCTGAATCCCGATTCACCAAAACTCCGATACACTCGCGAGCTTTGAATTTTCAACGTCACTTCACCTCATTGAGACTTCGAACTTCGCGATATCGCGAATCCTAATGCAATGGGTTTGGGACTTCACCCCGTGAAACTCCGAAACCGTAAACTGAATTGACTTCTTATCAAGAGTGCGCCACCTATCCACTTGCTGAATCCACTGTGGCCCACACAATCCCCTTAGCTTTCGGGACTTTGTGTATCATGATTTCGCGATTCCCGTTGCAAAGTTTACGGGACTTCAACCTATGAAATCCCGATACAGGTATCCACGTGTAAATCCGACGGCCCTTAAGTCTTGGATCTATGGTCCTACTCCTCCTGAGCTTAGAACCTTTCTGGAATGCTCGTCGTATCTTCCCTACTCCTCCGCGATATTTGACGGCTCATGGGACTTCATGAATTCTCCTCAGAGAATTTCGACCGTCCATCTCTTCCTCTGAGAGCTCGTCTTCCTGCGGTTCGACGTTGCTACACTTCCCTTCAACCTCTTAAGGTACTTATCTCATGCCTTCCTTCAACTCCTTTGAAGGTTCAAGTCCTTCTGAACTTTCCTAACTCCGAGTTTTCCAGAAAAACTCTTGCACGCACCCCTTGCAGTTGACTTCCAATCACTTCCCACTATTGAAATCCTTCGACTCTGCGCACACCTGTAGCAACAGTCTCTCAACACTTCACTTAGATTTGAAACTTTGAGACTTTACTCGGCTTGCACACTCCTTGCATGGCTCCGGTGCCTAACTACACTTCTATGGAAATGAGAACAAAAGCTTCCTCACCTGAGCTTTCAGAGACAAATGTCTGAACCTTTTGTCAACGCACTCCTTGCGGACACTTCAACTGCACTCCTTGCAGGAACTCTTTCTCAGATAGAGAAACAATTGAAACTCATTCCATTACCCTTTCCTCTCAAATTTCAGACATTCAACAAGAAATCATTCATACATATCATAAAAGCAATTGCATGACAGAAAGAGTAAAACATTCATGAGCATAACATGCAAAGATGCATACACAGAGAATATATGAACACCATGAGTCTGAATCAGA
>JASDQU010710836.1:0-27722 GCA_032191745.1 Picea mariana
GTCCTCATAATAAAAAGAGAAATGATGGAGGTTACTCAAAAGGAAAACGCACATATAATGGCAAAAGAACTACAAAGAAAGATTTCAAAAAAATATTATGCATCAAAGAAGACATCTCATCATCAGATGAAGATGAAATCAGTGATAGTGAGACAGGAAGAGTTCTATTCATGGCAGTAAAATATTTTGACAAAGAAGACTCCGAAGAAGAAAATGAAGAAGTTGAAGAAGGATATGAAGAAGTCAAAGATGAAATTGAAGAGGCAGAAATTGACTATCAAGAAGAATTAATGTGTTCCATAGAAGTTATCAGAAGAGAAAACAAGAAAAACAAGAAACTACAAGCAGAACTAGACAAGAAAAAGGACACTTGAGAACTAGAACAAATGATCACAATATTGAAGGTTCAAATAGAAGAAGATAAAATAATTGAATAATCACTCAAAGAACAACTATAAGAAAGGGACAAGATCATTGGAAATTTGGAAGCAGAGATTGTCACACTAAGAAAGGATATTCAAAAGAAAAATATGCATAATAGATCAAAAGTTATAGATGAGATTATCAACAGTCAAAAATATCATCTTGACAAGTCTGGACTTGGATACAATCAGACAGAAAAGGGATCGAGCTCCAAAACAACAAAGCAAGAAACAAATCCAAAAAGCTATGCAGAAACAATCAAAGGGGATATGAAGATGTACAAGGAAGATTACAGGGACACTCCTCTACCAAGAAGATTCAGATTTCAGAATCAATAATAGACAGATAGGCCTCAAGAAGAAGAAGGATTCATAAGAGCACCTTCTTTCAGAAGATCTTCAACTCCCATGTATCAAACTATATTTTTTGGTTTATATTATGCATGTAATAATTTTGGACATAAATATGTGAATTGCAGAGCTAACAATAGGAACAATAACATCTTTGAGAGTCATACACAAAGGAGTTACTCAAGAAGACCTAGTGAAACACAAAGAAGAAGTTACAACAGGTTTGAATCTTTGAGAACTAAAGTGGAATGTTACAAATGTAACAATTTTCGACACGTGTCCAAAAATTGCAGAATGACAGTCCCTCCTAAAGAACCTTAACAAAATAACAATAGTCACAGACAAGAACCTCAGAAAATGGCATGGATAAGAAAGCAAGATCAGTATAGAAATGAAGAATGCATAGTTTCTCTACAAGCTAAGAAGAAGAAACATGGTTGGTATGTTGACAGTGGGTGTTCAAAACACATGACAGGTGATAGAGACAAATTTATTACATTGCGAAAGGAAATAAATGGATCAATCTCCTTTGGAAATGATAATTCAACCAAAATCATTGGAGAGGGCGCAATACGAATTGGGAACAAGAATAAAAAGGCACAAAATGTTCCACTGGTAGAAGATATGAAACATAATATTCTAAGTGGAGTCAAATGTGTGACCAAGGTCATAAAGTTACTTTCGATTCATGAAAGTGTGATATAAGAAGAGAAGGTTCAGGGAAATTGGTCGGTACAGCTGCAAGAACTTCAAACAACATATATTTGTTAAGTGAAATTGGAAATGAAAATTTTTGTCTAGGAAACGAAGATGAAAGTTGGCTATGGCACAGAAGAATGGGTCACATGCATTTTGATAACCTTGTCAAAGTCAGCAAAAGAGAAGCAGTCAAAGAAATGCCCCAGATCATGAAACCAACCAACACTTTATGCAAGCATTGTCAACAAGGAAAGAAAACAAAGACCAGGTTCAAATCAAAGGAATATTCAACAACAAGACCACTGGAAATTGTGCATACTGATCTATTTGGACCAACTACAACAAAGGGATTAAAAGGTGAGAGATACTTTATTTTATTAGTCGATGATTATATAAGAATGACTGCAGTTTGCTTTCTCAAGAACAAGTCAGAAGCTTTTGAAAACTTCAAGATGTACAAGGAAATGGTTGAAAATGAGATGGACTCAAGATTCAAATTCTTGAGATCTGATAATGGAGAAGAGTTCACTTCAAAGGAATTTATGGACTACTGCAGCAGTCATGGAATAAAAAGGCAATTCTCCATTGCTAGGACACCTCAACAGAATGGAGTTGTTGAAAGAAAGAACAGGACAACACAAGAAATGGCTCGAACAATGCTAATGGATTCCAAATTCACAGATATATTTTGGACACAGGAAGTGCATACAACAGTTCAAATTCAAAACAAAGTAATTCTCAGAAACAACACTGATAAAACTCCCTATGAGCTATGGAAAGGAAGACCAACAAATGTGAAGCACTTCAGAGTTTTTGGAAGAAAATACTACATCAAAAGAGAAGATGGAAGAATGGGAAAGTTTGACTCTTGTGTGGAAAAAGGAGTAGTTGTTGGTTACTCAAGTACAAGGAAAGCATACAAGTGTTACAATCTAAGATTGAATAAAGTTGTGGAAAGCATCAACGTAACAATTGATGAAACAGGAAGACCAGAATCAAAGGAAGAAGAAAACAGATCATTGGAACAAATTTTCGAAGAAGAAGAATCAGAAGATGAAGTAGAAGAGGAAGATGACAAGAATCTGATAGAAACATAAGAGCAAGTTAAAAAAGTATCTCCAAAGACACCTAGAAAACGAGTACAAAAGAATCATCCTTCATATCAGATTATTGGAAACAAAGATCCAGGAGTTGAGACTAGAAGAAAAATTCATTCACCAGAACAAACACACCTAGCACTCTTATCTACAATTGAACCAAACTGTTTTGAAGAAGCCAACAAGGATGAATTTTGGAATAAGGCCATGAATGAAGAATTGGATCAAATAGAGAAAAATGACACTTGGGAACTAGTTCCAAGACCAAAGAATAAGAATGTGATCGACACAAAATCGGTTTTCAGGAATAAATTAAATGAATATAGACAAGTTACAATGAACAAAGCTAGATTGGTATGTAAAGGATATGCACAAATTAAAGGAATCGACTTTGAACAGACATTTTCCCCAGTTTCCAGAATGGAAGCAATTCGGTTTCTTTTAGCCTATGCATGCTCAAAAAATGTTAAATTATATCAGATGGACGTAAAATTAGATTTTCTGAATGGGGAACTTGAAGAAGAAGTCTACATTGAACAACCAGAAGGATTTCAGTTGTTAGAGAATGCAGATTATGTGTGTAAATTAAAGAAGGCCTTGTATGGTCTAAAGCAGGCTCCTAGAGCATGGTACTCTAGACTAGATAAGTCTCTGCAGCAGGCAGGGTTCAGAGGAGGAAGTGAAAACAACAACCTCTACATCAAGATAAGTGAAGGTAATATTTTATTAATTGAATTTTATGTTGATGATATTATTTTTGGTAGTGGTGATGATAGGTTAAGCCACAAATTTGCAAAAGATATGCATAATGAATTTTAAATGTCGTTACTTGGAGAACTATCCTTCTTTTTGGGACTTTAAATACGTCCAAAAAACCAAGGAATATTTATTTCTCAAACCAGGTATATCAGAGAAATGCTAAAGAGGTTTAGAATGGAATATCGCAAACCAATTATCACTCCCATGAAAACCAGTTGTAAGTTGAGCAAAGGTGATGATTCGAAGTCTACAAATAAGAGGCAATACAGGTCAATGATTGGTAGCCTGCTATATGTGATAGCATACAGAACAGATGTAATGCAGGAAGTTGGACAAGTGGCACGATTTCAGGAAGCACCAAAGGAGTCACATGTGTTAGCAGTGAAGAGGATTTTCAGATAGCTCAAAGGAACAAAAGAGTTTGGATTATGGTATCCAAAAGGAAAGGATCTATCACTTATTGCCTACACAGATGCAGATTGGGTAGGCTGTATTGATGACTGACGAAGCACCAGTGGAGAAGAATTCTACTTGGGTGAGTGTTTAGTATCATGGTTAAGCAAGAAACAATCATCAATATCTTTATCTACAGCCGAGGCAGAGTATATTGAAGCAACATCATGTTGTACACAGGTTCTTTGGATGAAACAAACTCTGACAGATATACAGGTTGAGTATGATGAGCCCATTCCAATCTATTGTAATAATACAAGCGCCATTAGTATCTTGAAGAACCCGGTGATGCACTCCAAGATGAAGCACATTCCAATAAAGTATCACTTTATAAAGGAGTAGGTTGCAAAAAAGAACATCAGAGTTGAGTATGTGGGCACAAAAGAACAAGTGGTAGACATCTTCACAAAATCACTTCCATGAGAATCCTTTAAATATCTTCGCCAGAGACTTGGAGTTATTTATACTCCAAAATGAATTGTTTTTGAATGATTATCTTATATGTCTTAGATTTACATGAGGAAGCACCATAAGAGGACAATTCAGTCAGGGGGAGAAACCCCGAATGGAAACATACATTTTCCATTGATGACAAAGGGAGACAGATTTATCAGATGCAGAGGACAGAGGCATGGTTCCAGGGGGAGAGGATTTATCATATACAGAGGACAGATGCATGGTTCCAGAGGGAGCATGAGTGATATGATTTCAGTATTGCATCAAAGTGTTGCCATCAATGCCAAAGGGGGATATTGTTGATTAAGGTTGGTTGTCATTGATGTCAACCCTTGAAGAAAGCCTTGTAGGACAAAGGTTGGGTAATGGACCCAAGATTGTTTAATGATGTAACGATGACTCGTTATTGTCTTTTCATGGTTTATAATAAGTATAAATGGATGAACTCCAAAGTGGTCCCCTTATGGTGAAAGCCCTCATGGGAAGACGCTTTGCGGATTGAGTTATCCTAGAAGTATGGTTAGATAAACCATGCTTATTTATGGAATAATGAGATGAAATCCAGTGAAACTATCCTATATGGATATTTCTTGTCATGTTGTTAAAGTTAAGGAAGGTTTGCAGGTATGTGATCATATAAACCAGGTATATCACAGAGTTACAAATCATATTTGGATGATGAAATTGATGAGGTATTTTGGTTGAGGTACAAGTTGGGTACATGGTTGAGAGAAGTAGTTGATGAGTTGGCGCATACATGAGGTGTATAGTTGATGATGTTGGTACATATTGATGAGTCATAGTTGATGAGTACTTGACACATGATTGGTAAATACTTGGTACATTGTTGGTTGAACTTGTTTATGGTACATTTTGATTACATATTGTTTGGTATAGGTTGGTGCATGGTTTATGCACTTGTTTATGGTACAGGTTGATTAAAGGGGTTGATTATAGGTTGAGGTATAGGTTGATGCATGGTTTAGGTTTATTGGTACATGTTTGCAGCGGTATATATCACAGTGATAGTGTGACAGTGGTTCCATCATTATACTTCTACTTCAGGGCGGTTGGACGGGGCAAGGACAGGTGGTTGTAGTCGGAGAACATAGGGGGTTGTAGCCTCCTTCTAGTTGTAGCCATAAAATTGGGGAGTTCAAGCTTCCCTCAGATTGTAGCCTGAGAAAATAGGGGATTGGAGCCTCCTTACAGTTGCAGTTGGAAAACAAAGGAAGTTAGTGCTTCCAATGAATGTAATTCTTCAAGACATATAAGATAAAGCATTATGTGGTTTTCTCCCAATTTGGGTTTCCACATAAAACATTGGTGTATTGTGTATGTGTGTGATTGTTCATTTCTTATTGCTCATTATTGGATAATAATTCTACATTGATATAACACTTGGATTATTTGGAGAAAAAAAATTATAATTACACTATTACCGATTCACCCCCCCTCTCAGTAATCCAACATAATTCACATTGTAGAATCTCCTTCAATATTTTGTTCTTATCTCTATGAACCATTTTGTCAATAAAACATCTAAGTCGTTGACTTGAAGAACTTGTTGAATTCACAATCCATCATTTTTCCTCATGATAGATAAATCACTAAGTGAGGAGACCAAAATTCCTTTAAATTTTAGTAATTGAACATCCATCACTGAAGTAAGAAAAGAAAGGTGTCAATGTTTTTTTGTATTTGGATAATTTAGCCAAGAAAATGAAACTTTCTAGGTTGGGAGGCCAGTGAGTCTCCAAAACTAGTGAAAAAAAATTCTTGAGCCTTAAGGTATATGATTTACCCGCAAAAAAAAAATAACTTATTCAGTGAGGTTACTCATTGTCCAAACCAGCCGATTGAGGTTATTGACCCTTGTACTCAAAAAATTTCCTCCTTGGGATAAATCACTCACTTGCCCTTATTTGTACTTATGACCTCTCTTGGGCCTTGTGCATTAGTTGGGGTATTTTTTAGTTTAGTATCCTCCCTTGGGTCCCCAAACTTCCCTAATCCATTAGGGTGCACTCTTCAATGCATAAAATAAAATCAATTGTTGCGTAGTTGCATAAAGTTGGGTAAGTTGCATAAAGTTGCATAGTTGCATGTTGATTTATAAAGTTGGATAGTGATCTAGTCGTGTGTAGGAAGAGGCCTAGCACCTTCAAAATGATCATTCTCCTCCAAGTATCCAACTTTAAAGTTGCGTAAAATGCATAAAGTTGCGTAAGTTCCAAGTTGATAAATCAAGGGATTCCACCAACACTCACTTAAACTTATTTTTAATCGCTTGCCAATACTTCTTTTAGTTTGTCGATATTGAGCCTGCACATGAGGTAGTTTATATCTATGAGGATTTAGGATCAATTTTTCAACCTGAATTGGATGTGTAAATATTTATGAAGGTAATGGATACCTTAATGACTCCTTAGAACTATTCACGATTTGAAGAAGTTTTGAAATCACCAAGCAACCATGGAAACTCAATGTTGCATAGAATAAGAGTTTAATTTTTTTATGAGTAATGGAGAATTCACATTGTAGAAACTCCTTCAATATTTTTTTGTTATCTCTATGAACCATTTTGTCATGAAAACATCTAAGTCGTTGACTTGAAGGACTTTTTGATTTCCCAATCCATTATTTTTTCTCGTGATAGATAAATCACTAATCTAGGAGACCAAAATTCCTTTAAAAGTTAGTAATTGAACCTTCATCATTGAAGTAAGAAAATAAAGGTGTCAATTTTTTTGTATATTTGGATAATTTAGCCAAGAAAAGGAAAATTTCTAGGTTGAGAGGCCAGTGAGTCTCCAAAACTAGTGACTAAACATTCTTGAGCCTTAAGGTATACGATTTACCCCCAAAAGAAAATAACTTATTCAGTGAGGTTACTCATTGTCCAAACCAAGCGATTGAGGTTATTGACCCTTGCACTCAACAAATTTCCTCCTTGGTGTAAATCACTCACTTGTCCTTATTTGTCCTTATGACCTCTCTTGGGCCTTGTGCACTAGTTGGGGTCCTTTTTAGTTTAGGATCCTCCCTTGGTCCCCAAACTTCCCTAATCCATTAGGGTGCACTCTTCCATGCATAAAATAAAACCAATTGTTGTGTAGTTGGATAAAGTTGCGTAAGTTTCATAAAGTTGCGTAGTTCCATGTTGATTTATAAAGTTGGATAGTGATCTGGTGGTGTGTAGGAAGAGGCCTAGCGCCTTCAAAATGATCATTCACTATCCAAATTTAAAGTTGTGTAAATTGCATAAAGTTGCGTAAGTTACAAGTTGAGAAATCAAGGGATTCCACCAACACTCATTTAAATTTATTTTTAATCGCTTGCCAATACTTATTTTAGTTTGTTGATATTAAGATCGCACATGAGGTAGTTTATATCTATAAGGATTTAGGATCAATTTTTCAAACCTAAATTTGATGTGTAAATATTTATGAAGGTATTGGATCCCTTAATGACTCCTTAGTACTGTTAACGATTTGAAGAAGTTTTGAAATCACCAAGCAACCATGGAAACTCAATGTTGCATAGAATAAAAGTTTAATTTTTTTATGAGTAATGGAGAATTCACATTGTAGAATCTCCTTCAATATTTTATTGTTATCTCTATGAACCATTTTTTCAAGAAAACATCTAAGTCGTTGACTTGAAGAACTTGTTGATTTCCCAATCCATATTTTTTCCTCATGATAGATAAATCACTAAGTTAGGAGACCAAAAATCCTTTAAAAGTTAGTAATTCAACCTTCATCATTGAAGTAAGAAAATAAAGGTGTCAATTTTTTATATATTTGGATAATTTAGCCAAGAAAAGGAAACTTTCTAGGTTGGGAGGCCAATGAGCCTCCAAAACTAGTGACTAAACATTATTGATCCTTAAGGTATATGATTTACCCCCAAAAGAAAAATAAATTATTCATTGAGGTTGCTCGTTGTCCAAACCAACCGATTGAGGTTATTGACCCTTGCACTCAACAAATTTCCTCCTTCGGGTAAATCACTCACTTGTCCATATTTTTCCTTATGACCTCTCTTGGGCCTTGTGCACTAGTTGCGGTATTTTTTAGTTTAGGAGCCTGCCATGGGTCCCCAAAATTCCCTAATCCATTAGGGTGCACTCTTCAATGCATAAAATAAAACCAATTGTTGTGTAGTTGCATAAAGTTATGTAAGTTCCATAAAGTCGCGTAGTTGCATGTTGATTTATAAAGTTGGATAGTGATCTGATGGTGTGTAGGAAGAGGCCTAACAGCTTCAAATTGATCATTCTTCTCCAACTATCCAACTTTAAAGTTGCATAAATTGCATAAAGTTGTGTAAGTTGCAAATTGAGAAATCAAGGGATTCCACCAACACTCATTTAAATTTATTTTTAACCGCTTGCCAATACTTCTTTTAGTGTGTTGATATTGATCTCGCACATGAGGTAGTTTATATATATAAGGATTTAGGATCAATTTTTCAAGCCTAAATTTGATGTGTAAATATTTATGAAGGTATTGGATCCCTTAAGGATTCCTTAGTATTGTTGACGAGTTGAAGAAGTTTTGAAATCACCAAGCAACCATGGAAACTCAATGTTGCATAGAATAAGAGTTTAATTTTTTTATGAGTCATGGAGAATTCACATCGTATAATATCCTTAAATATTTTGTTTTTATCTCTATGAACCATTTTTTCAAGAAAACATCTAAGTCGTTGACTTGAAGGACTTGTTGATTTCCCAATCCATTATTTTTCCTCATGATAGATAAATCACTAAGTTAGTGTAAGGCCTCTCCGAGAGGAGCCTTATAAAACATAAGTTTAAATAGAGAAATGTTATCCTAACTTCTCTACAATTCATTATTCAACATATAACAATGTTCAACAGAATTAAAATTTATGAGCAGCATGATAATAAACCACATATTCAGCATAGTTGTTATGAACAATATATAAATAAAGAACATGATCAACATAACAGTAATGAACACAACATAATAATGAAAATACCTCAAACTGATGCTATTTACCAACTCTCTCCAATCTCTAACTCTGTCCAAGCTGAAGCTCTGCCCAAAACTGACTAACATCCCAGCCAGCTAGGAACAACCTATCCGACTCCCTAGCTTCAGGATTCCTTACGGTTTCCTGGCCCCCGAGCCCAAAATTCCCAGCAACAGGTGCCCCCTGTGAAAGTACTCAAGCAAGCTCCTCAAGCAAGCTGTAAGTGAAAACCAGTAATACAGATGTAGTCCAAAACTGTTTTTCCCTCCACCTTCTCCCTCTATCTTTCAAAAATTCTCAAACCAAAATAAAAATGAGATCCTCTTCCAAGTGCTCCCCTCCTCTCTTATCCTCCTCTCTCAAGTCCCCCTCATTAATCCCCCAACAACCTTATACTCCCAATAATTACTTCACCCACTTTTAATAATAAAATAATAAAAGACTCATTTACTATATTTTAATAATTAATTAAATTCAAATTTAAAAATTAGGATAAAAATTCATCAATTTGGGTTGTTACATACACCCACCCTTCAAGAAACTTTGTCCCGAAGTTAGACTAATTTACAATACAAGGGTAACGACACATGATTCATACATCCACATCAAATAAGCAACATCATCAATTTAAAACACTTACACATACTAGTGTACATGTGCAAGGCATAAATGTGTAGCTAGCACATAGAGGACTCGTACATGTACTAATGAAAATAATTATCACACCTAAAGTAATTCTTGTATGTGTTCAATCCAATCAACAAGACCATTCATTTCATAAAAGATAGTAAACTATTTAATTGTTCACGAAATTCCTCATTTACAATAATTTAGCACAAGCTACATTCACTTAGATAATTTTAGTTTAGTTAAGTAAATATAAATATACATATATACATATATCTTTTTCAGAAGGGAAAACAATAAATTCCACCATAAGGCAAATCTCCATAGACTCTCAACTATTTCTATTCATCCTTCCTCCCTAACTTACTTCCATCTTCCATTCCTATCCTTCCTCTGCTGGACTATCTTGGAGTGTCAACTATATTGACCTAACTCCAAATAGAACCTGTAAGAGGNTTCATCAGCAGACAACTGACAGTCATCATCACATGTCTAGGGGAGCATGAGCTAACACTGTCCTCCTATGACTCCAGGTTTCAGAGGATACACAGTGGGAAATGCCTCCATCCATCCTAATAGGACTAGGGTCCACACCCTACAATGGAATATACAGTGGCACCATGTTGCTGGGAATTTTGTCATCGTTTATTCAGTTTGGGCAATCTCACCACCTGAAAACCTACACTAGTCCATATATCATAACAATGCATTTGTACCAATATAATTTCACATACAAAGATTCATACCATATTGTTTCTCGGTCGGTGGTCATTACATCCACTCTTATTACCATTATCCCTTGGCTATTTCATATCCCATTGACCTGCAAATTAGTCTATAACACACACTCATACATATCTATGCATTATCATCATGTAAATGCATTCAACCATAATCTCAATTCGATATCCACGTACCAACAACTTTAAATTTTGAAATTTTCAAGTTAGAAATAGATCACATAATATCCCCATAATTTCAATAACATTAAACATCCATAGAATTGACATTCATATAATAGATCGTATCCTATCCATCATCATTCAAATAACATTTAAACATTCATAAAGGTTCATACGTCTTAAAAGTTGAAGTGTATCATTAATAGTTTCACTGTGAATAGAAAATAAAGGTGATTAGGCCTTAAGTAGTTCTAGTTGTCTAAGTCAAAAGGTGGCATTACATATACCCAACCTTCGAGAAAACATATTCCTGAGGTGTTCAAAAATGAGGGATGATCTCGTCGTAAGATCTCGACATTCTCCCAAGTAGCAGATTCTGGGCTATACTAGTGTGACTACTAGTTAAAACCTTAACTCATTATTGGTTTTCTTTTTAAGTGAATCTTATATTAAGATTTATATAACTTTCACTAAACCAAGCATATAATCCCACTTATAATATTTTTCTAATTATAACCAATTACTACTAACTTTGATTATCACTATATCTCGAGTGATAAAACACATACGCCAATGCTAAAGTTTTGCATGCTTAGGAACATTGAATAAGATATTAATAACTGATCATTATGTGGATTAGTCATTATAAGGCCTCTCCAGTCACTGATTTTAATCAGCTTCCTTCTTGTTATTTATAAATTTCACTTAGTCCTTACCATTTTATCATGCATAATTATCCATTTTATTGTGTATACTTTATACGTTTATTATAATTATGTTATATATTACATGCATCCCTTTAACATACTTTCTACCATCAAGATTACATTCCTTCCACAATATCATTTATTGTTATAAATTTCAAGGTATCACTACCATCACTCATTACTTGCAATGTAATTGACCTCTTTACTTTACAGCCTTTCCACCACATTTTTCTTTACTTTTACTTCCATCTTTTTTTTTAACCCTTTATATCCTTAGAACACCAAGACTTTGCTAAAATTGATTCAAAGATTTGTTGAGTTCTTTTCAATTGGATGATCTTGAGAGCATCTAATTTGTCGTAAAAAAAATTCATTGATTTTTCTCTAACTAAATATTACAAGTTAAAACTCGAGGTTCATACCCCATAGTGAAGTATCAATTCTAGAAGAGGAGGACCCTTGAGGATAGGGTTGAATGATTTGGAGTATATCTTGTTGAATAGTCTCGGAATCTACTGAGCACATTACATGTTAAGATGGCACATAGATGCCTCTTTGGAGATGTTATCCCAAGTAAGTTTGTGTTTTCATGACATTTTCCAAAGAAATGTTGAAATCTTCATCCACTGGTCAAAGTTCCAAAGTTCCAAACTTTTGCCCAATTTATACCCCTTATACCTAATTGCATTTGTTCCATCATCAATTTGTAGGTGTGGGACATTATAAAATGCCCGAGACTCTCTTTTCCACATTGAAAACTCCTATGACATCTTTAAAGGAATCTATTGTTTCTATAGTTCATTGTAAATTATCTTGGAAAGGTCAATGAGCAACCCTTCTTGCCAATGGATTGGGTCTTTCCATTTCTTGAAATTTAAGTAAAAGTCTTGTGAGTTACTTTGGGTTTCCTCAATCCACAAGTGATCAATTTTGAATCCCACAAAGAGGTCTGATAGAAAAAGTATGTCCCAAGAAGCAATGCTAGATTTGAAGAATGGAAATTAGTTCCAATGGTTTTCCTAAAACAAAGCTTTTTGTCCATCACCAATTTCCTAGACAGTGTTCTCCAATATCAAACCAAGTTTCCTTAAATCTCATTCCATAAATAAAAACATTTAGAACAAATATTTAATTCCTAGGTATACCATCCCATAAAATATTTACCACAAATTAACCCTTCCAAATTTGGACCCATAAAGATGATTTCTCATTAAGTCACCCCAAATTGATTTTCCAAATAAACCCTCATTAAATGTTTCAATTACTGCAATTCCAAACCACCTAAAAAATTAGGGGTGTGCACCTTTGTCAAGGAGACCAGTGGCCATTTTGATTCTAACTATGGTTCTCCCTCATAAAGGCCCTATTGGAGAGTTTCCATTTGTTAAATATTTCATTGAGATCAACGATAAGCCTCATATGATAATTTCTGGTCTTATGTTTAGAAGTAATAAATATAAATTGAAACCTAATAAATAATAAAATAATCCCAAAAAAAATGATTACAAATGAGTATGAAGGGGTTATGAGTCCACTAAATGAAAAGAGGAAAAAGAATCCATGGGTGAATTACCTTCATCACGTCCTTGGAACTCTTTTGAAGATATATCTTAAGAAAATCCAAATTCGTCATATTATGGAGAAGGCATGTATGCCTCATATACATAAGAGTATATTAGTATATACATAAGAGTATATTAGCATATTATGTGCAAATATTTAAAAGTTATAAATATAAATCAAAACGTAATTAATAATAAAATAACCGCCAAAAAAGTTTCAAATGAGCACAAGTAGCTATGAGTCCACTGAATGGAAAGATGGTCCAAGGGTGAATTACCCTATTCAGATGCCCTTGGGAGGAGTTACAACCTTTTGAATATGTCCTAAGAAAATCCATCATGTTATGGATAAGACATTTATGCGTCATGCATAGAAGAGTATATTATCTGCAAATTCCAAGAAGAGTTTTTCATTCCATACGTTATCCCAATCATGCAGAGAAGAACTGTATACCTCCTATATGCGATTACCAACAAACCGTGAACATGAGAGCAATGTGAGCATATTGAAAGCTAAGGTTTTTTGTCACTGGTAGGAGGAATGGATCCATTTTCACAGAAATCCATGGTTGTAGAGTGAGCAGATAGGCCATGGCTGCATAGAAAACCATCATGACTTTGTTGATGTTTAACTGTAATCTAAACCATATACCACCATACCCAGTATTATCAAAGGGTAGTCTGCAAGGAAATCTTCTTGCCTACACCAAAGCACTTGCTGAGATGAGAACCTGAGGGATTGTGTAGCAGAGAAGGTAAAACCCATGCTTGTGTAGTGAATTACTAAGAAGAGGTTGAGGTTGATTCATAGCAGGTTGGAATGCATGTCAAGATAGAATTGATATAGTTCTAAACATTGTGAGTTGGGTTGAGTGAGAAACAAAGCCTAAAATTCATCCTTCACCCTTGTGGTCTCATAGTTCAACATAGGTTGAATCTACAACAAAGTACTAAAATTCATCCTTCACCCTTGTGGTCTCATAGTTCAACATAGGTTGAATCTACAACAAAGTCCTACGGTTTGGAGGTGAATTTCTAGCATACAGCCAATTTGGTGGATGAACATTGAGAAAAAATAAATACTTATCCATATTGTTGGAATGATTATCTTTGGTCTGCAGCTATTGTTTGAATTCTGTACATGCCATTCATGGATTGGTGATGATATGTGTAGAAAACTATAATGTGATTAGTTCTAGAATTCTGGTAATTATCTCAGATATATGCATGATACTTGTATGAATTCTTAGAAATTCCTATGAATTTCCTGGGAAGAGAAATCTGTTAATGCAATGGGGGTGAATGATAGGAAGTGTGTTAGTAGAGCCTTGATTGGGATTCTCCATATAATTTCTGCATATGCAATTTAATTATGCATTATATGACTGTTATAGGCCAAATAGGCTCACAGCCAGGAATCCAATTGGTAATTCAAGAAGAATTTCAAATGGAGTGCCCCGATGGCCAAGGGAGGTAGACCAAGGCATGTTGTAGTAACTTAGTTAGCACTCGACCTAGTGCATCAATTTGATTATTAGCTTATTACTCGGGCAACATATCTAATGCATTCTTTCATTGCTTCGTTGCAAAATTTTGAATTTCAGATTATGAAATCTTATAATATGAATTATGAATGAGGAATATGATTATTTTGCATATTTGACATTTGAAGATTTATTTCTAATTGTGTGTACAAGGGAAGAGATGGATTTTTCGTTAGATATTGGTTCATTATGGTGGCTGTGCAGACAACTAGAAGATGAGAAATTCTGCAACGGTGATGATATTCGTTCAAGACAAATGTGCCCTTTCAAACAAACTCGCTGGGAAAAGAAAAAGAAATCAGTAGTTTGGATTTATTTTCTATTGACAACAGCCATATGGAGTTGCTGCTAGTCCTCAAAACATAAAGCAATGTCCGGCCATATGGAGAATGACCCTTGTACTACGTCCAACTGCAATTTGATTTTTCACAACATTGGTGGATATGTGCATCCATGATTAAATGTAAAGGTTCTATATTGAATATTGAAGTCGCAGCCTGGGTTATAAACAAACTGAAACGTAGAGAAAATATTGAAATTCTGAATTCAATAAGTGTATCAGGAGACTCACCCACGGGGGTGTGGTCTAGGTAGGGACAAGCAGTGAGGTGATCAGGCTTGTATTAACACGGAGACCTGTGTTAATAAAACCTACAAGTGGGTGCAGATGGGCCAGGAGCAAATCTTGGGTGACTTTGATGATATACATATGCCCCTCATATAATGCAACAGCTTAGTCAAAGAGAATTTATAAGAAGTATTTCCCCCAAAAATATATTAGTGTCAGGAAAATCCTTATTAAAATTCATTTTTTCAGACCAGAAATGCTAAGATCAATAATGTGAATCAGAATACGAATGCATTTATTAATACATGGCAATCCAAAAATTAAAATTACAGATCTTAAATTAAATTTTGGTTAAAATTAGAGTTTTTTTATACTATGTTATGAAGCAATTTTCATTTACTTCTCTTGGAGAGAACACCAATATTACAGATACAAAGACCTTAAAAATTTATGATTGCAAATAACGTGCAAAACTATAGATACATGTGAATTGAATAGTAAGTAAGCCTTTGATCTCAAATGAGGCCGCTAATTCTATCTGGCGAGGTCAAATCAAATTTACTCTTTTGTTAGGTCAAATCAAATTTACTCTCTTGTTAGCGTGTGCAGGCTGTGGAGAGATCAAAATCAAATCAAATTTACTCTCTTGTTTTTGGCATGTGCAGGCCGTTAACTCTATTTGAAGAGGTCAAAATCAAATCAAATTTACTCTCTTGTTGGCGTGTGCAGGCTGCTAACTCTATTTTACTGGAGAAGACTCTAGATTGTCCGTACCCCTCTGCCATAGTTATTGCTATGTGGCTATAACAAAACTCATTTCTTTGTTGTCAAGCAATTAATTAAGAAATTTTGAAAGATCTCTGCAACAACTAGATCTATCAAATCCATTCCCTCGCGAACCGAACCGGCTGCCACTGTCACCATAGATCGGGACGGGTTGGATCGAGTAACACTGGGTGTTGGCTGGGTGTTTTTTAGTCTATGTTGAGGCCAAGAAAATTCTACATGCTAGATTTTGCCTGCTACATGCCAGCCGAAGATCGGAAATGCACCTTTGAACTTGCAAAATATTTTGTTAAAAGATCAGAAAAATTTTTGATGGACAACATGTTGTTCCAGAAGAAGGTGTTTGAGAAGTCAGGAGTTGGGGAAGAAACATACATACCTCCCTTCATTTTCAAAGAAAACTACGAGGATATAACGTTGAAAGCTGCTTGGGAGGAGACAAATGAGGTAGTTTATGGTGCAGTTTACGGGGTAATGTGCAAGCTTAATATAGAAGCAGATGATATAGAAATTATTGTGACTGTGTATAGCGTTTTTAACCCCATTCCATCTCTGGCTTATCACATAATGAATCGTTACAAGATGAAGGAGGACACAAAATGCTTACATCTGGCAGGAATGGGATGCAGCTCTGGAGTCATAGGAATCGATCTAGCAAGCACTCTGCTCAAAAATTCCCGCACAAACACAAATGCCCTTGTTGTAATCACCGAAAACAATTCTCTCAACTGGTATTTTGGGAACAACAAATCGATGTCGGTTACCAACTGTCTATTTCGTATGGGATGCGTTGCTCTGATCCTCTCCAACAATCCCAGGGATAGAAGCAGGGCAAAGCTAGAGTTGATTCATTCTCTAAGAACTCATACAGGTGCAGATGAAAAGGCCTACCGTGCAACGTTTCAGGAGGAAGATGAAGAAGTCAATCTGGGGATCCGTCTCAGGAAGGAGTTGGTACCGGTGACCAGTGAAGGCCTCCAGGCTCATATAACAGCAATCGCTCCATTGGTGTTGCCTTATTCACAGAAATTGCACTACTTGTTGTCTCTTGTGAAACGGAAAGTTTTCAAAATGGATGTTAATCCTTTTATTCCCAACCTGAGTCTGGATTTTGAGCATTTTTGCATTCATACTGGAGGCAAGGTCGTCATTAACTCCAGGGGCAAGCACCTTATCTTCTAGAAAATTAAGACAATCAACCTCTCCTGCCAATAGAGGAGGGCCAAGAAGAGCAATACACTGGGGAAGGGTCTATGGATATCCATGGAAGGCCATCTGTGAGACAAAATACAGGAAACTGGAGAGCTTGCCCATTTGTTTTAGGGAATGAGTGTTGTGAGCAACTGGCATACTACGGAGTTAACATAAATTTGGTGACTTATTTAATTACAAAATTACATGAGGGTAATGCGGATGCTGGAAAGAATGTCAACAGTGTTTGTCGAACAGGGCATGACCATGGACACCATCATTAGTTCCTTCGAAATTCCTCCAGCATCATTGTCTATATTTGATGTACTGAGTGTCATGATATGGGTTCCAATTTATGATCGCATAATTGTGCCTATTGCTCGCAAGTACACTGGAAAAGAGAGGGGGTTTACTGAGCTGCAACGAATGGGTATTGGGCTGGTCATATCAATATTGTCTATGACAGCAGCTGCCTTGGTTAATATCAAGCGTTTGGATATTGTCAGAATTCTTGATTTGGTCCATGATACAGTCACACCAGTTCCTATGACCATTAGCTGATTGAATTATTGACTCCCTTGTGCGTAAGTTGCAATGAAGCTATGAATTTCTCCCCTGCTTTTCAGATCCTACCATTACACACTTGGAACTTCCTACAGCTGTTGGATTTTCTTATCGATTACACAGTGCATGTCTACATTTAAGGTTCTGTGTTCATTTAAGTTTTTTGGGGAAATTATAAAAAAAATAAAAATTGATCCATTGATTAGAATTATAATGTATTTATCTTTCGCAGGAATAACATTTGAAACAAAATTATGGAATACTTGTGTGTATTTTTACTGTCCAACAGTTTGGGCTATTAATACAGTTCTTTTTTTTAGGGAGATGATCACGCTTGAGAAGCAAGAAGAAAGAAAGGGATCCAAAAACCAACACTATAAATGAAATAAACATTAAATAAGACCAAATACCAGCAAACCAAGAGTCCACTATTCGACCAGAGGTGACATAGATAAGGAGTTATGCCCCTTCCTGTAACAAAACAAATTGGATTGTAGAGGAAAAATACAAAATCCCGGTGTTGTGGGTTTTTCAAGCTTAGGTTTCAAATTTGAAACCGGGCTCCGATACCATGTGTAAGGCCTCTCCAAGAGGAGCCTTATAAAACATAAGTTTAAATAGAGAAATGTTATCCTAACTTCTCTACAATTCATTATTCAGCATATAACCATGTTCAGCAAAATTAAAAACATAAGTTTAAATAGAGAAATGTTATCCTAACTTCTCTACAATTCATTATTCAGCATATAACCATGTTCAGCAAAATTAAAATTTATGAGCAGCATGATAATAAACCACATATTCAACATAGTTGTTATGAACAATATATAAATAATGAACATGATCAACATAGTAGTAACGAACACAGCATAATAATGAAAATACCTCAAACTGATGCTATTCTCCAACTCCATCCAAGCTCCAACTCTGTCTAAGATGAAGCTCTGCCCAAAACTGAGTAACCTCCCAGCCAGCTAGGAACAGCCTATCCGACTCCCTAGCTCCAGAATTACTTACGGTTTCCTAGCCCTTGAGCCCAAAATTCCCAGCAACAGGTGCCCCCTGTGAAAATCCTCAAGCAAGCTCATCAAGCAAACTGCAAATGAAAACCAGTAATACAGATGCAGTCCAAAACTGTTTTTCCCTCCACCTTCTCCCTCTATCTTTCAAAAATTCTCAAACCAAAATAAAAATGAGATCCTCTTCCAAGTGCTCCCCTCCTCTCTTATCCTCCTCTCTCAAGTCCCCCTCATTAATCCCCCAACAACCTTATCCTCCCAATAATTACTTCACCCATTTTTAATAATAAAATAATAAAGACTCATTTACTATATTTTAATAATTAATTAAATTCAAATTTAAAAATTAGGACAAAAAATCATCAATTTGGGTTGTTACAGTCAGCGGACCAAAATTCCTTTAAAAGTTGGTAATTGGACATTCATCATTGAAGTAAGAAAAGAAATGTGTCAATTTTTTTGTATATTTGGATAATTTAGCCAAGAAAAGGAAAATTTCTAGGTTGGGAGGCCAGTGAGTCTCCAAAACTAGTGACTAAACATTCTTGAGCCTTAAGGTATACGATTTACCCCCAAAAGAAAAATAACTTATTCAGTGAGGTTACTCGTTGTCCAAACCAACCGATTGAGCTTATTGACCCTTGCACTCAACAAAGTTCCTCCTTGGGGCAAATCACTCACTTGTCCTTATTTGTCCTTATGACCTCTCTTGGGCCTTGTGCACTAGTTGGGGTCTTTTTTAGTTTAGGAGCCTCTCTTGGGTCCCCAAAATTCCCTAATCCATTAGGGCACACTCTTCAATGCATAAAATAAAATCAATTGTTGTGTAGTTGCATAAAGTTGCATAAGTTGCATAAAGTTTTGTAGTTGTATGTTGATTTATAAAGTTGGAGAGTGATCTGGTGGTGTGTAGGAAGAGGCCTAGCACCTTCAAAATGATCAATCTCCTCTAACTGTCCAACTTTAAAGTTGTGTAAATTGCATAAAGTTGCATAAGTTGCAAGTTGAGAAATCAAGGGATTCCACCAACACTCATTTAAATTTATTTTTAATCGCTTGCCAATACTTCTTTTAGTTTGTTGATATTGAGCTCACACATGAGGTAGTTTATATCTATGAGGATTTAGGATCAATTTTTCAAGCATGAATTTGATGTGTAAATATTTATGAAGGTATTGGATCCTTTAATGACTCCTTAGTACTATTGACGAGTTGAAGAAATTTTGGAATCACCAAGCAACCATGGAAACTCAATGTTGCATAGAATAAGAGTTTAATTTTTTATGAGTAATGGAGAATTCACATTGTAAAATCTACTTCAATATTTTGTTGTTATCTCTATGAACTATTTTGTCAAGAAAACATCTAAGTCGTTGACTTGAAGGACTTGTTGATTTCCCAATCCGTAATTTTTCCTCATGATATATAAATCACTAAGCCAGGAGACCAAAAGTCCTTTAAATGTTAGTAATTTAACCTTCATCATTGAAGTAAGAAAAGAAAGGTGTCAATTTTTTTGTATATTTGGATAATTTAGCCAAGAAAAGGAAACTTTCTAGGTTGGGAGGTTAGTGAGTCTCCAAACCTAGTGACTAAACCTTCTTGAGCCTTAAGGTATATGATTTACCCCGAAAAGAAAAATCACTTATTCGGTGAGGCTACTCGTTGTCCAAACCAACCTATTGAGCTTATTGACCCTTGCACTCAACAAATTTCCTCCTTGGGGTAAATCACTCACTTGGTGTTGTTGGCTACCTTCCAAACTGAGCGATTGGACTTTTGGTTCACAAACTCATTAATTAGCATTAAATTTTTGGATGCTTCCTATGTAACTTCCATGTTTCTTGGAAGATGTGGATTTTTAAAGCCATACACTACCCTATTTGTCCGTATTTCTCCTTTTCTTCATTGTGGTGACTTTCTTATTCTTCCTTTGGTTGTTTTTTTCTTTACTCAATGTGTTTTTCTAGTCTAATCATATCCAAAGTGATACCCACAAGTAGTTGAGCATTTTACGCATTTCCAGATTGATGCACACTACCTAAAGACACAAGAGTATCACCACCTATATATAAAATCAATTTATATTCCATTGGGGTTTACAAGGTTGCATTTTCAAGTTTTAATGGTTTTTTATAGTTGGTTGTTGAAAATGAGATTGTGAAACCCTATGGAAATGTATTTTCATCTATGGATTGAGGATGTTGTTTCTCTTGGTTTTCAAAGCTATCCATCAACCAAGAAAATCAAATTCCCATGTCATTGTTATTAGAGATATGAAAAGTAGAAACAAAATTGATCTGCAAACAAATATAATGCATTTGAATAATTGGGCATCACCATAGTAAACAAGAAAATTTTTATAATGCATTTGAATAACCCTCACATTTGAATAAATTGGGCATCACATTTGAATAATGCATTTGAATAAATTAGGCATCGCATTTGAATAACCCTCACATTTCGTATTGGAAATTTTTATGAAGAACTTGGAGAAATGGATTTTGAAGTTTGGCATTTCATGTTTCAAGGCATTGTCATTCATGAGATTGTAAGTCATTGTCTTAGCATTTTATTTGGTGCGTATTTTTGCTTAAGGTTAGGGAATGTAATTCAAGCCCTTGCAGAGCTATCAAGGAGGTCATTGGAATAATTGATGCGTTGATGGAAGGGATTCAAGGACAAGATCCATACACCAAAGGATTTTCCTCTAAAAGGATAAAAACAATCACTAGAGACGATGATCATTAAATGATAGCACTATCTTGAGAGACGACTCTTTCTTGATGGCCCAATAACCCTCTAGTAAAATTTCAATGGAGGCATGAATGCTTATTTATTCTCTAAGGCAGATGAGGCTTTTCCAACTCTAATATTGGTAAACATGTTACATCGAGATTTGGGTTTTCTAGGAAGATAACAAGCAACATGGACATTGTCACCAAATTTGACTTTGATACATATTGATTTGAATAAGTATCATATGGTGTTTTAACACTTCTTGAAGTTGAGATATGGTCTAAATTTGTGATGAGTATGATTATAGATGAGGCCACACTTACAAGAAAACTAGAGATCAAGGTGGGGTTTTTTTCGTTGGCCACCGATTCTTAAAGAGGACAAGTCTTAAGAAGCTTCGAATACTCCAAGACATTATTGAAATTATAGAAGGGTATACACATTATTGAAATTACAGATGATAAAGATGGATAGGTTTATAATGATTTGGGTTTCTTGATTGAAAATGAAGTTCAATATACTAGTCAGATTCAAAATAATATTCACCTTGATTGAAAATGAAGTTCAATGATGACTCGACAACAGGGAGAAAAAATTACCATTGACTCTGTAATGTTGCTCGATCTAGGGCTGATGTGTCACCTCAGGCGTCGGTGGTCCCTCCTCTTCTATGATTCCTTGGTTGATTTCGTGGATGCCCTACTTGCTTCAGTTTGATGTCCTTGATTTCATGGATTCCCTACTCTTCATGTGGTTGATTTCGTGGATTCCCTACTTGCTTCAGTCAGCCACCAAGTCTCCATGGGTAGCATGGGTAGCTCGGTCTCCACGGGTAGCATTGTCTCCATGCGAAGAGTGTCGAGGGTATACTCACTCCAGCTCGAGGGTATACTCACTCCAGTTATGTCTCCACGGGTAGCTCTGTCTCCAGGGTAGCTCTGTCTCAAAATTAACAATGTGGATATGTCTCCATGGCGCGGTGTTTGTATTGTGAACATTGGGCACGTGATTGTATTGTGAACAATGGGTGCGAGGATAGTTAATTTTTATTTTGGTTATAATTTAAAATGGGCTCGAGGATAGTCTCTTTATTTCCCTAGTTTTTGTTTTTTAAATAGTTTCTGAAATTCACAATAGTTTCTTTATTTCCCTAGGTTTGGTTTTTTAAATGATTTTTTTAGATTTTATAAATGATTTTTTTGGATTTTTTTAAATGATTTTTTTGTATTTTTTTGGATTGTGGAAAAAGGTTTAAATGCAACAATGAAGATGGAAATGATCCTAATTCTATATGAAAGTTCAATAATATATCTTACTCATATAAACATGGCTAAGAAAATGATCTATAGGTACCATAAAATTCAATGCAAGGTCCTACACCCAAAACAACAACTATAAAGTCATATTAGATGCTTCATGTCAACATGAAATAGTTTGACAACATCTCGTTCAATGGAAAAATCAATAATATTAAGTATGGAAATTTAATCCAAGGTATCTTCTTCAAGTTAGAGGTGTTGTTGGTAGAGATGAATCAAAAGGATCAATATTTCCAAAGGGATGGAGTCTAAGGGAATGATAGTGGAGTAGATATACCTAGGGTAAAATTCAATAAGAGGGCCATTATGGAGGTTATCATAAGGAGTATCTAAAAATGTCATTGCCTCTAAGAATTTTTCATCATTAGGAAAGATCATGATCGAAGTTAGTAGGACCCGACACTTTTGCATGTAGGGGGTGAAATTGGCTTTGTTACCCCTATGCATAAATGTCCAGTTTTAATCTTCGATCCTAATTCATGAAAATCAAATGGGCATGGTAAGAATAGATCCATTGGTTCGTTCAACACCAGGTGAGATAGAAAATGTAGATAGGTAAAACAAGGATAACCTGTATGATTTTTATTCATTTCCTTAGTGGAAAAATGCCTCAATATTGATTACAAAAATAACTCATCATTTATTTTGATACACTAGAATCTTTAGGGGTTGTCACTATAAAATCACGGACCTAGAGAAACCATCCTTTTAATACAACTAGGGAAGTATGTTACTCAGATAAAACCTACAGAGAGATAAGGAGAATGAGAGTAGAAGAAAAGATGGCACCAATGTTGCATACCCCTCTAATAAACCAGCTGCTCAAGATTTCAATAGTGTATTGGTGAAAAAATCCTTATGATCCCCCTTGTTGTGTTGTTGTAGCTTCTTCATTTATAGACTCTCCTTCTCAAAATGGTGCATTAACTAAATCCTAGTTTTTTCTTAGATATGTAATGGTTGAATCCATGATTTGAGGATGTGGTTGGGTTGGTTAGTTTGTTTTTTCTTCATTAACTATCTCACAATGGAGAATTTGTATAGATAAATTTAATAATCCATGAAGAATTGAGGCTTGTTGGCTACGAATTTGAATACCCATCTAGCCATGTAGTTGAAATTATAGGTTGTAGATAGGAGTGGCATCGTACCTAGCCTTCGATAGGTAACTTGAAACTTTGATTGTTTCCTAATATCTTCCCTTATCCATATGAATTTTAAGACTGACGCTCTTTTGAAAATTAACAATGAATCAACCTAACCATAACCCCATGATTATATCCATTGGGTTGTTGAAAACGTGCCACTTGGAGACCCATGTATTGTGGTGAATATCCTTGGTGAAGTCTTTTAGTGGAGTCCCTTTTGATTTCTCGAACATAGCCACATGATAATTTATGATTGGATAGAACTGGTGATGGGGACCCTTGGGTGAATGTTCATGGGGGGCATGTGTTAGGCTCTTATCAGTTTTAGATATTTGTATTCTCATAGGGTGAATCTTTTGTTCAATTAAATATAAATCATTGATCTGTATCAATGAGTGGAATCTCCACTTATAAATATTGCATCTTGTGTTTTTGCAATATTTTACACAAGTGGGCAAAGGCTCATTCTTTATGGGAGTTGACATTAAAAAAATGGTGGAAGTGGCCACATAATTCAATTGTGAAGCAGGTTTGTCCAACTAAATAGTAGGGATAGACTATGTATGATCCAATAAAGGTGATACATTATCTTCGATCAAATGTGGTTGTGGATCATAATATGAGCATTGATTGATGGTGACAATGAATCCTTCATGTGGAAATTGCATCACAAAAACAATAAGTAATTACGACTTTCACGATGTACATACAATTGTGCCTAAGGAACATGTTGGATTTTGTTGGCATTGTCACAACCACTACATCAATTAAAACAATATTGTTACCACCCAAGGTATATTTGAGTCTAGAAGCCCTTCCATATCATTAAGGCATGCAAACAATTTATCCATGTCAAATTTCAATGAATATAGAAACATTTTGAAAGAATTTCAACATTGGCCCCATTCACATGTTACTATTGCCCATCAAGTTACTAGTGTACTTGAACTAGATTACATATGAGAATGAAGCTCCAAATGGGTGCCAAATGGAAAAATGGTACTACTCTAGGGTAACTCATCATAGGAAGTCTCCACCATTAGATGTTTTCAAAGTGAAGAAGATGGAATAATGTACAAATTTTCAATAGGGATATTCCTAGGACAATTTTAAGGTGGAAAAAGGTTTAAATGAAACAATGCAGAGTGAAATGATACCAATTCTATATGAAATTTCAAGAATATACCTTACTCATATAAACATGGCTACGAAAATGATCTATAGGTACCATACAATTCAATGCAAGGTCCTACACCCAAAACAAAAACTGGAAAGTCATATGAGATGCTTCATGTCAACATGAAATAGTTTGACAACATATCGTTCAATGGAAACATCAATAATATTAAGTATGGAAATTTAATCCAAGGTATCGTTTTCAAGTCACAAGTGTTTTTGGTAGAGATGAATCAAAATGATCAATATTTCCAAAGGGATGGAGTATAAGGGAATTATAGTAGTAGAGTAGATAGACCTAGGGTGAAATTCAATAGGAGATCGATTATGGAGGTTATCCTAAGGACTATATAAAAAGGTCATGGCCTCTAATAATTTATCATCTTTAGAAAATATCATGGTTGAAGAAGTAGGACACGACACTTAATTATGAAGAAGTAGGCCACATAATTCAATTGTGAAGGAGGTTTTTCCAACTAACTAGTAGGGATAGACTATATATGTATGATTCATGAAAGGTGATACATTATCTTTGGTCAAATGTGGTTTTGGATCATAATATGAGCATTGATTGATGGTGACAATGAATCCTTCATGTGGAAATTGCATCACAAAAAGAGTAAGGAATTACGACTTTCACGGTGTACATACAATTGTGCCTAAGGAATAGGTTGGATTTTGTTGGCATTGTCACAACCACTACATCAATTAAACCAATATTGTTACCACCCAAGGTATATTTGAGTCTAGAAACCCTTCCATATCATTAAGGCATGCGAAAAAAATCCATATCATTAGTCCAATGTATTTTAGGTGTTTCCTTTCAAATACGATCGAGACGCATAACGTCCATGCATCTAGAACTGCAAGGCAATGCAATAACATCGATAACGAAGTACTTGATAAATCACAGAAGCTTCAATATCAATTATTTCTTGTCTTTGTTTTTTTCTCTCATATAAGTACTCTTTTATTCCATGTCAACAACAACACATCCATTCATTGGGAACACTAAAATCCGACAAATCGATGACTCCACTAATTTAGGGTTTATGGTTTACATGATGAATTGATGATGGAAGAAAGTGGGTGTGTGAGTCAAATTTGAGTCTAGAAACCCTCCCATATTTTTAATGCATGTGAATAGTCTATCCATGTCAAATTTCAATGCATACAGAAACAGTTTGAAAAAATTTCAATGTTGGCCCCATTCACAGGCCATTGTTGCCCGTGTCTAGTCCTAGTACAATTTCCTTGTAAAATTTGAATAAAATATTTGGAGAATGATAATTTTGAATGTGTTAAGCCTCTTCCTATACACCACCAAATCACCTCTCATTGACAGTTTGTGTATTGATCCATTTTAGTTTTGGGTTGTTAGTATTTTAAATTGCATGCACCTTTCAATCTAGTCAAATTTCAGTTAATGTCTCTTGTTATTGTAGGGTTATAAATCCTCATCCCAATGCCCATATGCCTCCAACCTTGTGGCCTAATCATTTGGTGACAAGTTTCATGAAGGGTGATGACTAATAATAGGGGTAACTTTCAATTCAAGGCTAGGAATGACCAGGCCCACATCAAGTTAAGGAAGAAAATTAAGAAGGTACGTGTGTTGTCCCATTCCATGTCAAAAACAATGCATCCATTCATTGGGAACACTAAAACCCGACAAATTGATGACTCCACTAATTCAGGGTTTATGGTTTACATGATGAATTGATGATGGAATAAAGTGGGTGTGTGAGTCAAATTTGAGTCCAAAAACTCTCCCATATCGTTAAGGCATGTGAATAGTCTATCCATATCAAATTTCAATGCATATAGAAACAGTTTGAAAAAATTTCAACGTTGGCCCCATTCACAGGTCATTGTTTTCTGTGTCTAGTCCTAGTACAATTTCCTTGTAAAATTTAAATAAAATATTTGGATAATGATAATTTTGAAGGTGTTAGGCCTCTTCCTACACACCACCAGATCACCTCTCATTGACATTCTATGTATTGATCCCTTTTAGTTTTGGGTTGTTAGTATTTTCAGTTGCACACACCTTTCAATATAGCCAAAGTTCAATTAATGTCTCTTGTTGTTGTAGGGTTATAAAGCCTCATCCCAATGCCTATATGCCTCCAACTTTGTGATCTAATCATCTGGTGACAAGTGTCATGAAGGGTGATGACTAATACTAGGGGTAAATTTCAATTCAAGACTAGGAATGACCAGGCCCACATCAAGTGAAGGAAAAAAATTAAGAAGGTACATGTGTTGTCCCATTCCATGTCAACAACAATGCATCCATTCATTGAGAACACTAAAACCCGACAAATCAATGACTCCACTAAATTATGGTTTATGGTTTACATGATGAATTGATGATGGAAGAAAGTGGGTGTGTGAGTCAAATTTGAGTCCAGAAACCCTTCCATATCATTAAGGCATGTGAATAGTCTATCCATGTCAAATTTCAATGCATACATAAACTATTTGAAAAAATTTCAACTTTGGCCCCATTCACAAGTCATTGTTGCCCATGTCTAGTCCTAGTACAATTTCCTTGTAAAATATGAATAAAATATTTGGAGAATGATAATTTTGAAGGTGTTATGTCTCTTTCTACACACCACCAGAT
>JASDQU010710837.1:0-27709 GCA_032191745.1 Picea mariana
TTGTGCCATGGATGATTGTTTTTCTGTGTTGATGATGTTGAGTTCTTGTCGCCCTGTGCGGACGAAATTTCAGTGATAACAAACCTACCCCCTCCTTCAATTTTGAGCATGAGATTTAGAAGATTAGGATTCATGTACCTCTCTCTTAGCTAGTTAAAAATGAGGACTTCAAAAGGTCCCTCTCCAAGATGCTACAATCTGAATCCCCCCAGCCCCCCTCTGACTCAGTAAACCTTCAAGATGAGAAGTTAGCCGTCATCTTAGGCCCCATGGTAAAAGACAGAGATGACTCGTCCCCCCCCCTTCTACACATCCCTAAACATACATGATAAAGTATTGCATAACTGCCTCATGGATTCGGGGGCTTCCCATAACCTTATGCCAAAAATAGTCATGGAAGAATTGGGACTGGAGGTGACAAGGAATTATCATGATTTATATTCTTTCGATTCAAGGAGAGTGCAGTGTCTAGGAGTCATCAAAGACCTGGTGGTTTCCCTGTTTCAGCTTCCCATGAAAAGTGTGGTCATGGATATTGTGGTAGCCGATGTCCCCCCTAAATTTGGTATGTTGTTGTCTAGATCATGGATCAAAAATCTTGGAGGGACACTACAGATGGATCTCGCATATGCCACCATTCCGGTCTTCGGAGGGGAACAAAGGAGATTATACAGAGAAGCCCAGCTGGCCTATATTGTCAGTGATGAAGAAGACCCTACCAATCACCCCATATTTTCACTTGACACTGACTTGGGGTCTAGTTTACTGCAGCTTACCGATGCCCCTGAAAGCTCTTTACTAATCAAAAAACACCCCAGCCCTGATCACCCGATTTCCCCCCAAAGCTCCTCTGTGTGGAAGATGTTTTTTGACGGAGCTTCTTCTAGAGAAGGAGCTGGCGCTGGAGTGGTTTTCATATCACCTTGTCAAGAATTCATATCCCTGTCATACAATCTGGAATTCGAAGTCACCAAAAACGTGGCAGAGTATGAAGCTCTTGTTCTGTGTATGAAGGCTGCAAAGGAAATGGGAATTGAAGAGATAACAATATTCAGAGATGTTGAGATGATTATTCAGCAGATAAGGAATACTTATCGTGCCCATAATCCCCGGCTCAGGAATTATCGGAATGAAGTATGGGACATTATTGATAATTTCTTCTTGGATTTTAACATTTCTTTCATTCCGAGGGGAGAAAATACTTTGGCCAATTCTTTAGCTGTCTCGGCTAGTTTGCTCAAATTTCCTCTGCCGCCTATGATAAAAAATAATGTTGATATAAGATATAGGCCCTCGGTGTCGGACAATGTCAAGCATTGGAAGGTGTTCGAGGATGATTCTGAACTTGAAAGGTTTCTCCAATCAGTGGATAAATTTTCTGCGTTGCATATTGACCAAGATCCTGATTTCGAAGGTGACCCTCGTCCTGAGGAGTTTTTAAATAAAATCGCTAATCATCAGATCATTCAGCTGCCCAGTAATCACATTCCGAGAGGACTTGTCCCTTTAGAAAGATTTTTCGACGGGAATGATGTGTCGGTAAAGGGCGGGGTCTCAAATGAAGATACCGAGACAACCGAATGCAACATTGGTTCACAGGAGAAGCCCAGGTTTGTCAAATTGTCAAGCAGTTTGACCAGAGAACAGAAGGCCGAATATACTGAGTTGCTAAAGGAGTTCGCTGATGTGTTTGCATGGACGTATGAAGACCTCAAGACCTATGACACATCTGTCATTGAGCATAAGATCCCACTAAAGGAAGAGGCTAAACCATTCAGACAGAAGTTGAGACAGATAAATCCCATGTTGTTACCTGTCATGGAGCAAGAAGTGAAGAAATTGTTAGATGCCCAAATTATTGTCCCTTTGAGATATTCCGAATGGGTGGAAAATTTGGCCCCAGTAAGAAAGAAGAGTGGATAAATTAGACTCTGTGTTGATTTCAATAATCTCAACAAAAGCTCAAAGAAAGACAATTACCCCCTACCTAAGATGGAACACATACTGCAGAGGGTAATTGGTGCCTCCAGGATATCCATGATCGATGGGTTTTCTAGCTATAATCATATATCGGTCATGCCTGAGGACATGGAGAAGACAGCCTTCACCACTCCTTGGGGCACGTTCATGTATGCCAAAATGCCATTTGGGTTGATGAATGCAGGAGCAACGTTCCAGTGGGCCATGGATATAGCCTTCATTGGGGAAAGGGACCAGTTCATAGTGATCTATCTGGATGATATCACGGTCTTCTCCAGGACAGACAAGGAGCATCGCTGTCATCTAAAGAGAGTCTTCTTGAAGTGTCGAAGGTTTGGCCTATCCCTGAACCCCAAGAAATCTTTGTTTGCTATGCAGGAAGGGAAGTTATTGGGACATATAGTATTGGTAGCAGGGGTGAGAATTGATCCCAGCAGGGTGGAGTCAATTCAAGCCTTGTCACTTCCCAGGTCTAAAAAAGAGGTTCAGGCCTTTTTGAGGAAAATTAATTTTCTAAGGAGTTTTGTCTCAAATTTTTTCAAGCTAGTGAAACACATCACGGCCATGCTCAGGAAGGGAAACGAAGTGAAATGGAATGTTGAGCCCATGGCCTCTTTTGACCAAATTAAAAAGGCATTGACTAAGGCACATGTGCTTATCAGTCCTGACTATTCCAAAGAGTTCCTAATTTTCTCCTTTGCTTCTTTTGATATAGTGGCGGCGGTCTTATTGCAGAAAAATGAGGAAGGGCATGAGCATCCCATCGCCTTCTTCAGCAGGGAATTAAGAGATGCAGAGATCCAATATGAAATCATGGAGAAGCAGGCCTATGCCTTAGTGAAAGCTCTTAAAGCTTTCAGAGTCTATGTCTTGCATTCAAAAGTAACAGCATATGTTCCTTCAGCTTCTGTGAAGGACATCCTTGTGCAGCCCGACGTAGATGGGAAAAAAGGCCAATGGATCGCAAAAATTCTTGAATTTGACTTAGAAATAAAACCCACCAAGTTGGTTAAGGGGCAAGTCTTAGCCAAGCTACTGGCTGAATCCAACTGTGAAGCCTTGGGAGTTAGTTTCATCGATACTCGCCTAGGATCTTAGCAAGCTGAATCGCCCAGCCAAGGCTCTCAAGATGGCTTATCGCTGGCAAAATGTGCCTGGAATCGTGACATTCTGTATTTTCTACAAGAATTGAAGCCCCCCGATGGAATGGGAAAAAKTAAAGCGAGGGCTCTTAAGMTCAAGGTAGTTAGGTATTGCCTCATTGACCAAACCTTGTACTGGAAAGACCCTCTAGGGGTATTTCTGAGATGCCTGAACCCACAGGAGGCCCAGAAGGTTATGTTTGATTYTCATAGCGGCCTTTGCGGAGGTCATCATTTCTGGAAGACCACAGCCCACAAGATACTCCGAGTTGGGTATTACTGGCCCACTTTATTCCCCGATGTTTGCAGGGAGATCAGAGCTTGCACCAAATGTCAAAAGTTCTCAGGAAAGCAACAGCTCAAGTCACTACCATTGAAACCCATAGTAGCTTCGGCACCTTTCAGCAGTGGGGGTTGTACTTCATCGGAGAAATTCACCCTCCCTCAAGTGGTCAGCATAGATGGATCCTGACTGCAACAGATTATTTCACCAAGTGGATAGAAGTTGTCCCCACCAGAAGCTCATCACACGAAGTAATTATCAGCTTCCTGGAAGATATCATAACCCAATTTGGTTGTCCCAGCAGGATCGTCACTGACAATGTTTCTTCTTTCAAAACTGAACCTCTAATTAAGTTCTGTGAGCAGTTCTAGATCTCGCTAATTCACTCCACCCCCTACTATCCCCAGGGAAATGGTTTAGCATAATATTCTAACAAAAGCCTGATAAAGATCATCAAAATATTGTTAGAGGATAACAAAAGAGCCTGGGATTCAAAGTTGAAATTTTCTCTGTGGGTCGATCGTGTCACAATGAAGAAGTCTCTGGGCACTTCGTCATTTCAACTAGTCTATGGAGCAGAGGTGGTTTTCCCTACTCAGCTTGCCTTACCTGTGGTGAAGTTCTTTCAAGACTACAAGGGAGAACCAGATCATATGATCAGAAGAATTCATCAAATAGTGGAAGCACAGTAGATCAGAGAACAAGTGAGGGACGCAGCTTACAGTCATCAGCAGAAGATCAAACAGGCTTTTGACAAGAAGGTTAGGAAAAAGGAGTTCGAGATTGGGGACTTGGTATTTAAGTGGGACGCACCCAAACAGGATAAAGGCAAGCACAGCAAGTTCGACGCCCTCTGGATCGGCCCCTTTAAAATCTCTGAGATTTTCTCTAATAACACATATGGGTTGCAGGATCTGGAGGGAGAAGAGTTTTTCAACAGCACAGTGAATGGGCATTTTCTGAAAAAAAGCTTTATTTGAGTCTTAGACGGCTCCTCTGTTTGTAAATATTGTCTTTTAAGTTCTTTGTTTAGTTTCTTTTTGCATGTTTTCGGTCTAATAAGTGACTCCATATCCCAACAGAAAGGCGACTGGAACTGCAGAAGGAGTTCTTAGAGCATCGCAGGGATGACTCTATCCCCCATGGAGCCTAATGTTAGCGATAAATCTTGTCATGAGATCGAGAGCATTCGGGTCTGCAAGTTGCACGAAATGATAAAATGCAGCATGGGAGAATCCCTATTTTTCCAGGTAGCGGGTCAAGCGAGCGGGCAAAATGTCGTTGGCAGCATCCAGGGTCTATTTTTGCGAAGCAAATCGACGTTCGGTGGGTAATTGCAGTCAGCAGAGTCACTCCAAGTATAGCACAGAAGTTGTTAAAGGGGTGAATGGTCAGAAGTCTCCGTGGAGAACTCGCGAAGTAACGAGGGTCGTTGATCGCGATCAGTTGATGCGGAGGTTCATTTCTTGAACTCGGGGTTCGTGAGTTCAGAGGGAAGACCATATCCTTTGGTCACGCGAGATCGCGAGTCACAAGAATTATGGAAAAGAAAAGAGCTATTACCTCTCGTGATTTCACGGAGAGAGAGTGCCAAGGTTCGACACTCCAACTCGCGAGGTCATGAGTTGCGAGAGGCGCTAGCACTTAAGCCTTAGCCGACGGTTACTGTGGAGGGAACCAACAGTAAAAAGAGCTATACAGTATTGCTGAGAAGATCTCAGCCGTCCATCCAGAGGGACACGTCGTGCGTGATTAGGCTCCTCACCTTTTCACCTATCGTGACTTTGAAACAGAAGGTCTATCTCCTCCCAGCCGCAAGACGCGAAGTGTCGAGGGCATCCGGGACTCAGGCCCACCATCTTGCCGAGAAGATCTCAGCCGTCCATCAAGAAGGGACACCTGGCAGCGAGTAGAGCCATCTCGGCGCTTCACCCATCGCGAATCCAACATGCAAAAAGAAGCTTCATTATTTTCCGAGGTGCGAAGTACCGGGATAATCTCGGGCCCGGGCCCGTGGCATCGCCAAGAGAAGTAAGAACCGTTAGATCTAGAAGGACACGCGGTGCCAGATTAAGCCTTCTTGGCATATCGCTCATCGCGATTTCAATCAGCAAAGGTTATCCCTTTCATATTCGCGAGCGCCGAAAGCATATGGTCATAGCCCATGGTCACTTGGGGAGAGGAAGGGGTTGCATAAAGAAGGCTCGAGGTGTCGAGTTCAGTTGCAGAAGGGATCACCGTGGCCTCCAGGCGCCATCGGATCCGATCTCCTTACTGTTTCTTGCCTAGAGTAAATTATGGCAGGCGCGGGTGGTTGAGACTTCCTCTCATTCATTAAGTGAGGGAATGGAGGTTCTGGCAGGTCGTCTGCTCGAGGAGGTCCTGTGTATCGATTTTCCCAGAGAAGCCATGCCGGAGTCCTCGACTCAACAGAAAAGTCTGCGCACGCTAGCCCAACACTTAATGGCTCAGCTACTCTCCTTACAAGAGCCATGCTTAGTTAAGATGGCGCTTAAAAGAAGACATCAGTACGAGTTTGACTGAAGGGACGCCTGGCTTTGAGTGACTGTACATGCCTCTGTGAGGTGAAGTTTCCTGAGTATATAGACTCAGTTTTTGTATTTTGGAGGTATCGATGGTAGAGTAGAGCTCCCTACTGTAAAGTTTAACAGACGTTCTAGTTTGTTGGATATGCATCTGTATATGAGATATCTTGTTTTATGATAGACAATTTTTCTCACTCCATCTATTTTCCGTCTCATGCTAAGAGAGTTTGTGATAGACTGAGTTGCGCGAATCATTGTAGTTTTGTTGTGATAAATGATTTATCGTTGCATTATTGTATTCTCTGGTTTTATGTATTTAAGTGCAAGAAGACCTTGCGTTTGGATGCCTTCTTCTACAGTTTATTAGGAACCTGTTGTTTATAACAGACCTTCACACTCTTCCCATATAATTCCTCCACTTGTTCACCCTTTACTACAACTCACTGTCTGAAGTTTATAAAGAGCTCACTCACCTATGCATGCCTGGCCTAGTTTGGAGTTGGAATGATATCGTTTTGAGTTGGATTCCATTTGGTCACCCCATCTATAAAAAAAACATGACATAAAACTGATGGGCGTCAGGCTCTGCTCTTGATAGAAATCCGGGAGTGACTTATGTCGCCAACACTATTGATAACTTAGAAAAATTAATCAAATAGACAAGAAATGAATAAGAAAGTATAAGAGAAATAGTCCAAGTTCTTATATTAAATGAAAAGCATGAAGCTTGCAACCTGATTATGTTGCAATCCTCCCCCTTGAACATGGATCCAAGTCAGGTTCTTCACAAATTTTTGTCTCTCTTTCACAAGATAATAGGTTTGGCATGCTTCTTTTCCCATCCCCCCTCTCACTATGAAATGGCTTGCTGATATAGATTCATAGGAGCTTAACCACTTAAGATAAATCAGTGAATTGGTTGCAAAAATAATGGATCTTGGTTAGGGATGAGTTATTTTCATAAGAAGGTTATTCTCATAATAGCATATAATCCAAGTTCGTACTAATTTGGTGACAAAACCAAGAAAACAACCCAAGAAGATCATGGATTCTTCTTGAAATGTTCTCGTAGAATCATGCACTTTGACCTTATTAGGATGGTCTCTTCACTGGAAGGGAAAACAGAGCGACCTCGTCTCTCCCCTAACACTGTGTGAATGGGATGGTTTCTCCCTCATAGTGAAAATGGGAGCGACCATGGTCAAACAGAGCCAGGACTGAGTGAAAAAGGCCAAATTGTCAAAGTTTAAAGTTGTCTTCTTCTTCTTGATGCTAAAGGGGGTGTAATGGATTATTAATGCATGGTGTTTTGGTGGAAATACATAGGAAAATTGTGACAAATAAGGTACAAAACTTAGCAAAATGGACCATGGAATTTGCACCACTAACGACACCTAGAAGAGTCAAGTGCGACACTTGCGACACTTAGAAAAGTGAAGTTCGATACTTACGACACTTAGAAAAGTGTGAAAAAATGGTGTATAACATATGCAATATGAAAGAAAAAAAGTGTTAGATAACATGTTGAATCAAGGACTCAAATATGCAAAGGAGAATGAAGACAAACACTCATGAAAAATTCCTAGAGCATGAGAAACACAAACGAGGTTGTGGTAGACGAGAGAGTCCTAATCATCTAGAAAATAGAGATGTTTCAATGAATATTAAATGGCTCGCATCCAATCAATCAATGAAAACTCAAAAGAAGGAAAGGAAAATGAGTGATAATGTCAAGTTCTCAAACAAGCAAAGTTAGAAGCAAACTAGGAGCTTATGGGCTAAAAGGCTAGGCAATCTTCAAGCACACAAGAAAACTAAAACAAGTATGACAAAAAAAACAACAAAATCTATTAATAAAAGAGAATATCAATCTCATACAACCATTTGTAACTTATCACAGATACTTAAGAGATAATTGTTGTTACAATTATTTGCATAATATATTACCAAACATAAATTATCAACCGAGATTCGTAATCAGTAGATTTGATGCACTATATGTGATGATAATAGATAGCTTCCTATGTCTATTTAGTATAGCTTATATAAGAAAACCAACAATAACAAAATACTATGTTTTCAAAGATAACACTCTTCACACAATTCATAAATTAAAAAGCAAAACTTGCAATCATGCACCCAAAATATTTTGCTCAGATAATGCCTTGTCCATTTACAAGCTCATGAAGTGGAAAGATGGATTTTGAATTCGTTATCTATAGCTACTACCCTTAACAACAACTAGCAATCGAATCTGGGCACACTTCAACAATAATAAAGTTCATGGTAAAACTCTCAATCAAACACTCAATCGAAAAGGTTCTTGCTCACATGTCAAGTTTGTTCATTATAGGCTCATGAAATAAAAAGATGAACTCAAATCTGCCCCATGTAGAAACTAAAATAATCAGCCATTAACACTTTGTTTATCTAAATGCTTCACACAACTTCAAACTTAGTAGAGAAAACTGATAATAAAAACTTCTCAAACAAAACAGTCAATCAAAGGATTCTTAGGTGACAAGTCTATTCACTCCAGGCTTATGAATTAGAGAGATGAACTTAAGAGCTTGTTTCCTGTAGAAATCAAAATAGTAATCAACAATCAACTCCAATCATTCTTAAAATCGAAATCAATTCCAACTTTCTGCAATTCAAACAACTAGTATAAGGAATTGTCAGCATAGCTGAGAGACTTCATTATGGAGCATGAAGAGAAGATAAAGTCTTATGTTTCCTTGATGTACCAAAACTACTTCAATCATAAACTCAAGATATCAATCCCACACTTCAAACAATTAAATGGAAATCTCTAATATCTGAGAAGGAAATATCTATTTGATCTAGGACCTGATTATTCACACCGACCTAGAAATAAAAAACTCAATGTTGAACTTTTAAAATGAATTAAATATCATTAACACACACATTGTTGTAAAATACTTACACAATCACACATACAAAACATATACAGGAATGTTTACCTTGGTTGGGGCGGTGGGCCCTTGCCGAACCAACAAGGTACCTCTAAAATGATAACAGACTAAAATGTTCTAATCATACCCAGAAATTGCACAGCAACTCATTTGTATTGCTTCAACTTGTAAAATCGAATCAACAATTCATCATCTTGTATATTATGGCAATATGAATAATTTTGTTCATTACATCCATACGTATCTCCTTTGTATCATATCTCCTATACAACATCCCTTATAAACAAGGTGAGTTGTTAATACCAAGATCTAAGGATAAGCATCAAACTGTTTTTAAAATATTACAATTGGAAATTCATATCGAATATTTAGGGATTGACTTCATCCTCATGACACGAAGTGCATGAGTGATGAAGTCTATCATGGTATCAAAACCAATTTGGATACTTCGATCCAACTGATTTCTTGGAATCTTTAACAACAAACGCGTCCAACAAAAAATTTCTGGAAATAGCAATTGGTACCGGAATACACACAGGCTGGTACTGAAATAGGCATAGTGTATTGGTATCAGAATAGCTCAGGCTGGTACCAGAATAGCACAATAGACAGTACTGGATCAAAGCTGCTTTGGGTATCGAAATGCTGAGGTACTGGAATAGACTGTTTAGGACTCAAACAATTAGGATTATACAAAATCAAGCATTTTAATCGAATTAATGCAACAAAACTAAACAAATCATGCCTTAATCATAAGTTACCTCTCTATGCACATGAACAAGGTCATTAATTGTATTTATGGAGGAAACAGTTAATTAGATAAACATATCATAGGTAAAATTGACTCAGACATAGATAATATAGGGTAATAGAAGTGTAAATACTGAGACTCGACAATAACCTCCAACAGTCACAGAGAAAACTAAGTAATAAATGAGAAAAACGTAGAAATCAGGGCTAAAAAACTAAGTTCCTTGGGAGGACACTCCCCCTGAAAGGGAGAAAGGGCGACCAAGTTGTGATGTTCTCTCCCTAATGGTCTATAAAGAGGATTCCATGACACTTTGTTTTAGTTATACAGGGGGGAACCAAGGGGTAATTCACGCTCTAGAGAAGTCTTGTAGGCTCAAATTTGAAAAAACTTCTTAGAAAATGTCATGGTTTTGATGAGGAGAAGGGTGGCAAAGAAAAAGAAGAAAATAGTAGAAAAATTCAAAGGATTCAATTGGATAGAAACCTAAGAACAACTATATGGTTCTCCCTAGTGGATTCTCCAATTTACTGTGGTGATAATTCTCCCCCTGCAGACAGGTTGAGTTACTCTCACTTGGGTTTCCTACAAGTGAGACATCATCTAAAAAATGGACATGAACATCCTCCTAAAAATCCATTCTATTTTCTTGTGGGAGGGTTGAAAAAGCAGGATAAGAGGTGTGTGTACATGGTTTTCAACTTTTTTCCTCTCCACTCTAGAAGTTGAGCTCCAATCCAAACAAATCCCCTTGCGAAGTCTAACATGCAAGAATAGAGAAACCTTTTCCTACTACTATATATTCTTAGGTAATAGAAACCCTACCTATTGATAACTTAGGCAAATTAATCAAATAGACAATAAATGAATAAGAAAGTATAAGATAAATAGTCCAAGTTCTTATATTAAATCAAAATCATGAAGATTACAACCTAATGATGTTACAATCCTCCAAGCTTCTTTCTTCAACCCTTTAACATGGATCCAACTCATCTTCTTCACAAATGTTTGTCTCTCTTTCATAATATCATAGGTTTGGCATGCTTCTTCCATCCCCCCTCTCACTCTGAAATGGCCAAGTTATATAGATTCATAGGAGCTTAACCACTTAGGATAAATTAGGGAATTCCTTGATAAAAGAATGTATCTTGGTAAGAGATAAGTTATCTTCACAACAAGGTTATTCCCATCATATCATAGACACCAAGTTCGAACTAATTTGGTGACAAAATGAAGAAAACAACCCAAGAAGATCCTGGATTCATCTTGAAATCTTCTGATATAACCATGCACTTTGAACTTATTAGGATGGTATCTCCACTATAAGGGAAGACAGAGTGACCAGGTCGCTCCCATAACACTATGTCAAGGGGATGATCTCTCCCCCACAATGAAAATGGGATCGAGAATGCTTAAATAGAGCCAGGACTGAGTGAAAAAGGCCAAATTGTCAGGGTTTAAAGGTGTCTTCTTCTTCTTGATGCTCAAGGGGATGTAATGGATCATTCATGCATGGTGTTGAGGTGGAAATACATAGGAAAAGTGTGAAAAATAACATATGATACTTAGTGGAATGTACCATTTAATTTGCGACACTAACGACACTGAGGAGAGTGAAGTGAGACACTTGCAACACTTAGAAAAGAGAAGTGTGACACTTACGACACTTAGAAATGTGTGACAAAATGGTATATAACATATGAGAAATAAAATAAAAAAAGTGTGAGATAACCTATTCAATCAAGGACTCAAACATGCAAAGGAGAATGAATATAAACACTCATGAAAAATCCTCAAAGCATGAGCAACAAAAACAGGGTTGTGTTAGATGAGAGAGTCCTAATCATCCAAAAAAGTGAGATGTTTCAATGTAGAAAAAATGGCTCACAACCAATAAACCAATTCAAACTCAAAATAAGGAAAGTAAAATGAGTGATAATTTCAAGTTATCAAGCAAGCAAAGTCAAACAAAATAGGATTTTCTGGGCTAAAAGACTAGAAAATCTTCAAGCAAACAAGCAAACTGAAACAATGATGAGAAAGAAAGAAACTGAAACATATTTATAAAATCTAAGATCAAGCTCATCCAACCATTTGGAACTCGTCACAAACATTTAGAAAAGTCAAGTGCCACACTTACAATACTTAGAAAAATGTGACAAAAGCGTGTATAGTAGATGAGAACTGAAAGAAAAAAAGTGTGACATAACTTGTTCAATCAAGGACCTAAATATGCAAAGGAGAATGAAGACAAAAACTCATGAAAAATCCTCAGAGCATGAGCAAAAAAAATGGGATTGTGGTAGACGAGAGAGTCCTAATCATCCAGAGAAGAAATATTTTTCAATGAAGACAAAAGGGATCACAAAAAATCAAACAATGCAAACTAAAAAGAAGGAAAGGAGAATGAATGATAATGTCAAGTTCTCAAGAAATTAAAGTAAAAAACAAACTAGGAGTCCTGGGCTAAAATACTACAAAATTTTCAAACACACAAGAATACTGAAAAGAGGATGAGCAATAAAATAACCAAAATATCTTAATAAAAGAGAATATCAAGCTCATCTAAGAATTTGGAACTGATCACAGAGACTCAAGAGAGAACCTCCAAAAATCACAGGGAAAATTGAGCAAAATCTGAGAAAGAATCATAAAACAGGGCTAAAACATTGAGTTCCTACAAGAGGATGCCCCACCTGAAAGGAAGCCAGGGAAACCAAGGGGTGATGGTCACTCCATAATGGTCTAGCAAGAGGTGTCAAGGATGCTCTGTGGTATTTAGTCAGGGGGCGACCAAGGGGTAATGGATGCTCTAGAGAAGTCATGTAGACTCAAATTTGACAAAACTTCTCAAAAAAATTCATGGTTTTTATGAGCAGAAGGGTGACAAAAGAAAAAGAAACAAAATGTAGACAAGTTCAAAGGATTCAAAAGGCTAGAAACCTAATAATAACTAGATGGTTCTCCCTAGTAGAGTCACCATCTTATTGTGGTGATAATTCTCCCCCTTTGGACAGATTGAGCTCCGCTCACATGGGTTTCATAAACGTGAGATAGCCTAATAAATGGACCCTAAAATCCTCCTAACAAACCATTCTATTTTATTGCATGAGGGTTGAGAGAGAAGGATAAGAGGTTTGTGTACCTTTTTCTCACATTTTTCCTCACTGCTTCAAAAGTTTAGCTCCAATCCAAGCAACTCCCCTTGCAAAGTATAACCTACAAGAACAAGGAAACCTTCTCCTACTACTATCTATGCTTAGGTAATAGCAACCCTACCTATTGAAAACTTAGAAAAAGTAATCAAATATACAATAAATGAATAATTAAGATAAATAGACCAAGTTCTTATATTAAATTAAAACCATGAAGCTTACAACCTAATTATGTTGCAATCCTCCAAACTTATTTCTTCATCCCTTGAACATGAATCCAACTCATCTTCTTCACAAAGGTTTTTCTCACTTTCACAAGATCATAGGTTTGGCATGCTTCTTTTCCCATCCCCCCTCTCACTCTGAAATGGCCTAGAGATTCATAGGAGCTTAAACACTTAGGATAAATTAGGGACTTGGTTGAGAAAATAATGGATCTTGGTAAGGGATGATTTCTCTTCATAACAAGGGTATTCCCATCATAGCATAGAATCCAAGTTTGAACTAATTTGTTGACAAAACCAAGAAAACAACCCAAGAAGATCCTAGATTCTTCTTGAAATCTTCAACTAGAATCATGCACTTTGACCTTATCGGGATGGTCGCTCCCCTAGAAAGGAAAATAGAGTGACATGGTCACTCCCATATCACTATTTTAAAGGGATGTTCTCTCCCCCAGAGTGAAAATGGGAGAGACCATGGTCAAAAAGAGAGAGGAATATGTGAAGAAAAGAAAAATTGTCAGGGTATAAAGGTGTCTTCTTATTATTGAAGCTCAATGGGATGTGATGGATTATTCATGCATGGTTTTGAGGTGCCAATAATTAGTAAAAGTGTGACAAATAAGGTACAACACTTAGCGGAATGGACCATGTCATTTGCAATACTAACGACACTAAAATGAGTGAAGTGTGACACTTAGAAAAGTGAAGTGTGACACTTATAACACTTATATACGTGTGAAAAAATGGTGTATAAAAGATGATAACTGACAGAAAACAAGTGTGATATAACATTTTCAATAAAGGACTCAAATATTCAAAGGAGAATGAAGACAAACTCTCATGAAAAATCCCCAGAGCATGTTCAACAAAAATGGGGTTGTGATAGACGAGAGAGTCCTAATCATCCAGAAAATAGAGATGTTTCAATGAATATGAAAATGTTCGCAACCAATCAACCAATGAAAACTTAAAATAAGGAAAGGAAGATGAGTGATAATGTCAAGTTCTCAAGCAATCAAAGTCATAAACAAACTAGGAGTTTACGGGCTAAAAGAACAAGAAATCTTCAAGAACATAAGAAAACTGAAAAGAGGATGGAAAAGAAAACAACCAAAATATATTAATAAAAGAAACTATCAATCTCATCCAACTATTTTTTACTGATCATAGAGACTCAAGATAGAACCTCCAATAGTCACAGGGAAAACAGATCAAAATCTAATAAAAAGGGAGAAAACAGGGCTAAAAAACTGAGCTGCTACAGAAGGACGTTCCCCCTTAAAGGAAGACAGGTTGACCAAGGGGTGATGGTCGCTCCCTAATGGTATAGAAAGAGGCATTCAAAATGATTTTTGGTAGTTATATAAGGGGTGACCAAGGGGTAATGGTTGCTCTGGAGAAGTCTTGTAGGCTCAAATTTGACAAAACTTCTCATAAAAAGTCAGGGTTTTGATGAGCAGAAGGGTGACAAGCAAAAGAAGCAAAGTTTAGACAAATTCAAATGATTCAAAGGGATAGAATCCTAAGAATAACTATATGGTTCTCCCAGTGGAGTCACCAATTTACTATGGTAATAATTCTCCTCATGTGGATAGGTTGAGTTCCCCTCACTTGGGTTTCCTACAAATGAGACATCCTCTAAAAAATGGGCACTAACATTCTCCTAAAAAACCATTCTATTTTATTATAGGAGGGTTGAGAGAAAAGGATAAGAGGTGTGTGTACCTAGTTTCTGACATTTTTCCTCACCTCTCCAATAGTTGAGCTCCAATCCAAGCAGCTCCCCTTGCAAATTATAACCTGCAAGAACATAGAAACCTTCTCCTACTACTATCTATGATTAGGTAATAGAAACCCTATCTATTGATAACTTAGACAAATTAATCAAATAGACAAGAAGTGAATTAGAAAGCATAAGATAAATAGGCCAAGTTCTTATATTTAATGAAATTCATGAAGCTTACAACCTAATGATGTTTCAATCCTCCAATATTTTTTCTTCATCCCTTGAACATGGATCGAACTCAAGTTCTTCATCAAGGTTTAGCTCTCTTTTAGAAGATCATTGTTCACACAGGGGAAGACTTGGGGTTCAATGCTTCAACAATGCACCAACAAAACCCTAACTACCGGCCCTTTCGGAAACACCTGCGAAGCTGATGCCGTATCACCCGAGGTAGAGGCAGAGGGTTTGTAGGACTCAAGGATCTACAACCTAACTGGGACATAGATTTGTGATCACAATACTTTAACAGAGCACTTAACAATTAAAATTCATTAGTCTTTAACCCTTATTCACATCACAGTTTAAACACTTATTACAAATCGGTGCAGTAACAACCAAGATCAAGCACCTCTAACCATTCAACACCTATCAGGGAAGATCTAATAATTCATTCATGCATAAAGCACTAAGCATCAATGTATCTACCTATTACACCAAGATTATTACACTAAGAAATTAGATACATAAACAACATTAACATCATAGTACAAAACACATCGACACAAGATATACGTGTCTCACCTCAGTGTGGGGCTACGTCCACCAATCTTCTTTTCTTCTTATTAGTCTCTTCCAATATTCTTACATGCACCAAGCCAGAATGTAAACTCCGCATAGGACAGGAGATCTGTGTGCACCTCGTCAGATCCACCTTCCCCAATTTGTATCAAGTCACAAAGACGTACATAGTCTGTATGCACCAAGCACTTAAAAAGCGCTTGCACTTAGCTCTACAAGCCTTAAAACATCTTCTTGCACATAGCTAATATTAGCACTAAGCCATCGGCCCTTTATTACATCCCCTAGATACTTATTTATACATTACAAAAGAGGCCTAAGCATGGGTAAACTCATGGGCCAACATCCCATTCCCGTTACATAAACCCTAAAACTCAAAAATCCCACAAAAAGGGTGAGATCTCGCGATCTTCGCTTTGCCTGGGTGCTCCATCTTACACCAGCCTGTCAAAGTCCCAAAAATGGTCAAACACTACCAAGGTTCTCTCAAAACTTGGTCAAGGGCCAACAGGGCCCCAACACTCACCTATGACTCATCTCAAGTCACTCTGATCTGGGCAATACTACTTCGAAGGCCTCGAGCTTAGCTCAAGCTGCCTCGAGCTTAGCTCGAGCTGCCTCGAGCTTAGCTTGAGCTACCTCGACTTGCTACTTTTCCAGAGCCTCCTACTTGGAAAAATCCTAAATGAATTGCTCAGCGACAGGCCCTTTCAGGTGCAGTTCCACTATTTCGACCACTTGTTCTAGTTGTGATCCTTACCCCTTGATCTCTTTAAAGAGGGTGCAGGCTTCATCCTGCACTGGCTGGATTTGTTGTATCACCTCCATCACTCTGCTCTAGATGACAATGACTTGTTGTTGAACTCTATGTTACTCATGTGCCCTCTTCATCTTCTCCACTCCTTAAAGCAGCTTCAACTCCTCTTGCACTATAGACACCCTCTACTTTTCCTCCTGGAGTTGTGCCTCCAATGTCCTCAGTTCCGGGTCTTTTGTAAGGTGCCCATAGGTCTGCGCACTTTGGTTACTTAGTTGCTTTCATTATGAAGCCACCACCTTGAGTCTTTTGACTATGCTCCTGGCAATTTCTTCCCTCTGATCCTGCACTTCCTGCAGAGTGCTCAGAACTGCTTGTAGTTCTAACTCGGTTACTCTTGCTTGAAGTTGTTGAATGGCTTCAACGAGATTCCCCACTTGGCTCTCAGTTGAATCTTCTTCCATCTAAGTCAAGCCCGACAAAGAGTGAAGTGCTCTAGACACTGTCTCCTTGACCGTAGTCTACTCTACGAGCAGCTGGTCTTTTTCTCTCTGAATTTGCTCTCTGTATTCCTCACACTTCTCTCTCATGTCACATTTTTCTTGTTTCACAACCCAAAGTTTCTCTAGGGATTCCTCCTTTGCTTGCTTCAAGGCCTCTGTGGCCTAATCTTTTTCTTCCTGTACTCGACAAAGGAGATCCTTTGTAGCATCTACTATCCTTCGCAGTTGGGTGGGCTTATCCCCCAATTCTATAGCTTCTAATGATGACGGTGCAGTAAACACTACATGGCTTGAATATAGAGCTAGTTGTACCCCCTTCAGCTCTGCCTCGATTCTGTCATACATTGTCTCCTTCTTTGCTTCGTTTCACTGCATATCCTCTGAAGCATCTGCTATATCTTTGATGAGGAGGTCAATATCATCCACTGTGAGCACATTTTTTGATTGAGGCTTATTGGCTCATGACTTCTTCTGTGTTGAGGGTTTCTTCAGAGAAACCTTCCTTTTCTTTGATGTCTCAGCCTCTGTAAGGGGTTTCTTCGGCGTTGTTATTTCACCCTTTTCTTGATTTTCTTCTTCCCCTTTCTCCTCTTGGTTTATTTCGTCGCCTCCTCCTCCTCCAGGTGAGTCAGATGTAGTTTCCTTCACTGCATTGTTTATGTCCTACACTTCTTCCTTTTTCTTCTTCTTCTTAGCTCTGCTCGGTCCATTCCACTCCGTCTGGGTGACCAAACGGCTTCCATTGATGTCAAGTTCAGAGAGCTCTATATTCTCGACTGGTACAAGGAATTCAGCCAACCATTTCTTGGTTATCTCCTCCATGTCTTCATCAGTCAATTTGTAGTAAGACTGCAGCTCCTCCTTTCTTTTGTCCCTATGTGCAGTGATGTAAATGAATTGTCGGTCTGCGTGGAACTTCGCTAGTGGCCTGTAAGTATGCAAGTTGTTTGGGTTCATTCAGGGGAATAACTCAATGGCATGTGTGAGTTGTAGGTAGTAAGTGTGAAACACTGCATTTGATTGCCACTGCTTTGCCATGTCACGTGTATACCACAAGGTGGTGAACCTCGCGGCCAGTGGTTATGATGGCTCGACTTCCAGGAATGTCCCTCCCTCCATCATCTCCCAAGTGAAAAATGCTATGAGAATTAGTAACCAGCTAAAGTAGAATTCATAGCCTTGGTCCTGCACTTCATGGCAGTCCTTCTCCAACTCATTGACGAGATAGCTCACCCAATTCATTTGCATGCCCTCAACACACTTCCCTACAAGGTCGATAATGAACCCTGTAACTTACGTTGGTTTGTTCTTCCTTACGATATTTCTAGCAATCAATTAACAAGCTAGGTGCACTGTGCAATATTGAATGGAGGCCACCTTGTAGCCTCACTTCCCCTTCTCCAAATTGTCGTAGGTTTTCTTTATATGTTTTTCCAGGGAACGATCTATAGACTTCCCTGGATAGAATTTTTGAGGGTTTGTTCCCTGCATGCTCAGTCCATTGATCATATGGATTAGCGCTAGATCCATAGTCACACACATGTCTAACTAGATATAACCTCCATGGTAGCACGATAGGACGATTTTAATGCACACGTTAACCTCCTGATGTTTTTCGAAGTGGGGGATCTTCATGACATTTAATATAGTGGACCTTGCAATCTCCTTAATCCATGGATAGGGAACTATATTCGGCTTCTTCCTAGTTGTCTTGGTTAGGTATCGATGTGGTGCGAGCAATGCATAATTATTCCTATCTCCAAGGTTGAAATCGTTGATCTTAAGATCAGGGATGGGTCCTATCTGTGGTACGACTGCACGTATCCCCTTTGGGAGGTATGCAGTGATGAGTGTGTACTCAAATTCACATAGGATGTTTTCATGAATAACCACACCAACTGGAGGAGGGATGTAGTCGGGAAAGACTGATGGGATCAGCTTTGTGTTTGCCATGTCGTCATGGTGCTTGCTTCTTTTCTTGGTCATTGTTCAGCTAGATCGACATGAAGTCGAGGGGGAGGCTTACAATTTGGTCATCGATGAGGCCTATACTCCTACGGACATGACCTTCTCAGCCATAAGGTCGATCAATATTTCTTCTATCGATTTCTCTACTGAGCTAAGGTCGCCTGACATGCACACTCATAAACAAATAACTCGGGTAGGTGACTAAACACTCAAGGTAGGAAAAATGGGTGGAGAGGTCTCAAAATCATAACACGATAGTAATTATCTCTATTGTTATCTTGGATAATCACAATTTTCAAAAGTGTCCCCGGTGAGGCATTTAATGGATTAAATAAACAATGTCGTAACGGGTTCCTCCAACGGATCAAAAAGCCTCAATCAATACAATTCCATCTATTATGGCGCAGTCCCAATGGTCCAATGGCGATCTTTCTGGAAATAATTGTGTTTCTAGCCATTCCATATCATCGTTCTAATGGTCAGGATTCCTCCAATGGTCACATTTCTTCACCATGGCAAAGTGTCAGGCTGTGTTTTTCTGCTATTCCGGTGAGGTTCAGGTTCTGTAAGTCTTCTTTCTACGAATTCCTCTCTGGAAATTCCTACAATTTTTCTAACTTCGCTTTCTTCTTACTGATCTTACTGGCCTTCTTTCTTATCATCTGAGTCTCCGATTTCCTCTATCCATTCTTATTCTTATTTTATCCTAGTAAAGGGACTTCGCACTATTGAGGGTCTTTCAAAAGGTTTGAGTGTAGTACCTCTTCTCTTACTTCTTCGGGGTAGGTGCTTTTCTCTCCTGCATTGAGAGGTTATGTAAGCCTTCTTGCGTTCTTTCAACCTCGACAGCCTTCTTCTGCTTCAACTTGTCCTCCAGTTCTTGTATTAGTCTCTCTATTTTTCTGGTTATGAAGTCCCTTAATTCTTGCTTTTTTCTGTTCGGTGGATTCCTCTTCTTCTTTCCTTTGGATATGATCTTTCTCAATCTAGGGATTTCCTAACATAAGTGAAAAAGGAGTTTTATTCTCAACAAACTTAATGACCTCAAATTCTTCTTCAGTCGATGCTCCATGGGCTATCATAGGTACATGAGTAAGTCTTCCATATAGGGTTATCATCTTTCCTTTAAACAAGACTATCCCTCCCTATAATATCCCTAGGTCGAACCCCAACTGTAAATGTAATAATGTACTTAAGCTGGTGAGTTGTTTTATATATTTTTGGCATGCATCTTCCATGGTGTAGTGTGTGCAAGTACTGCACAATAAAATGATGAAATGGGCACATTCCAAGATATTGTGCGCAACAACTTAAGTGCGTGTGATATTGAGGCCAAGGAGCCTTGGTGTATATGTTGTGTTTTATAGGCTGGTGAGCCAGTTATTATAAGCTATAATGCTTATGTTTTGATTAGGCCAAAGAGCCTAGATGTTAAAGGGCAGTGTGCCTATTTTTGTATATGTCTCATAATTTATATAAAATACATCGTTGTGTGTAGACCAACCATGGTAAAAGAGATAGAGGATTAAACTCCACTAGTTAGGGAAAGGGAGGGAAAAAAGTTAAGAAAAAGAGTTAAGCTAGGGAGCTTAAGCCAAAAAGGAATATTATATTAATATTTCTTAAAGTATAAAGTATGAATAATTATTTTATCCTAAGTTCCAAAGTTGGGGACAAGTGGGCCAAAGTATCTCCCAACATGACAAGTGTCAAGTTGGGGACATGCATACATATTGTGGGGACTTAGTTCATTTTCCCATATTTTCCATCATTCTGACCATCATTCCTTCCATCAGGGAATCATCCATTCAGCCATACCAAGATCTTTCACTCACGCAGTAAGCTATCCTCCATACTTCTTGTCACTGTACTTGAACTTGTATCCATAGCCATACTTGTTTGTGTAGATGGTTAGCTGGGGAGCTTGATTGAGGAAGAAGTTTGTCAAGCCTGTGGGATACTGAAGAAGCGGGTTGTCAGTCCCATAGGATATTAAAGAGGAGGGTTTTCAAGCTCGTGAGAAATTTCTCTCTGGGTAAGAGAATTGTTGGGAATTGATTTCCTGAAGGTGCCAAACTACAGCTACAGAGCTCTGAGACTTCTTGTCTGACCTATTGTTAAAGCCCTGGAAGGGAAGTGGGACAGCCGAAGGACTGTTGATCAGAGAAGGATTACACATCCTGGGGTGGGGTAGGCATGTGGGGAATGAGAGATTGTAGTCTGTTAGTTTGAGTAGGCACCTATGACAGAGTCTTTCCTATTTTCCATGAGCCATTAGCCTAGTTAGGAAACCTTTACCCCGGTGGCGTTTAGTCCCAGCTTGAGGGTGACTCACTGTTGAGAGTGATGAATAGTTTGGTCTAAGGATGGGAGGTTCGTGGAAGGTCTGAACGCATTTGGTGATATGCTTACCAATATAAGTGTCAACAGTGTGATAAATTTATATGTTGCATTAATATTTCCATGTTTATTTTTATGGATTTATCTATGTATGATTTATAACTGTGTTTATAGTTATGGGTATTGCCCGCATATGTTGCATGCATATGTTTAATGTTATTTCAGTATGAATCCATGCATTTACATATGTATTTATATGTTTACGTTTTATATATAATGCTTCCGCAAGAGTTTTGTGTGTATGTATTTCAATTGCATGCAGTTCGAAAAATGTATGTGGCATAGCTCAGTTAGATGTTGGGTATATTACGGTATGTTCCACAGAGAGAACGAAAGAGTTCTCTGGTGTAGTGTGGCCAGGCATGGATGGTCGGGGACTTTACAAAATGGTCTCAAAGCTAAGTAAAGCATCTGAGTGGTGGCATTGTCCGCCTGTTGGTGGACGGGGATGTTACAACATGGTATCAGAGCTTTAGTTTTCAACATTGAGCCTAGATGGGCTGAGAAAGTTGAGTTGAAGCGAAATGTCATAGAGGATTTATTTCAAAGTGGCCAAATTTTGAGTTGCAGAGATTCCATGGTAAAAATTAACAACAACTGGGAAAATTTGGGGAAAATCCCCAATTTTTGTTGTTAAATTCATGAGAAAATGGAGAAATTCGGCCAAGTGATGAGATATTATTGTTTTAATATATGTCCTAGCAAATTCAAATCTAGAATGGGTCGAATTTGAAGTTACAATGAAGCCATGACAGATGGAGCGAGTTCAGTGGTTAAAATTCTCAATTTGTGAATTGATTTTGGATAAATTCATTCCACATATGTCAAATCACAACGATTTGTTATTGCAGAGGTTGAATTGGTGTTATCGGGGTGAAATTGAACGTATTTCGTGGTTGATGAATGTCTATGGTGAATTGATGAAAAAATTAGGAAAAAGCCCCAATTTCTGCAGCGGAATTCACAAGGAATTGATGCGCATAAAAATGAATGTGCATAGGTGGGCACACTAAACATGCATGATGCGCAGTGAAATCTTGTGATAGGTAAAATTCGGCACTGCGCGGCAAGATGTTAGTGTGCAGGTGTGCGTGCTAAATTTCAGTGTCATGCAAAAAAATGTCAGTGTCCAGGTGTGCGTGCTAAATTTTCGTGCCGCGCAGAAAAATGTTAGTGTGCGTGCTAAATTAGGTGCAAAAATGCATATTTATAGCGTAGAATTGTGTCAAGTTGAAGAATGAATAGAAAAATTACTGGGCAATTTTCAAATAGCCATAAATTTCTTGTCAAGACTCAGAATTGAGCATGGGAGAAGGCGTTTGAAAGGTATCAGATAGTAGAATATAATTATTCACCCAAAAAATTGATCTGGGCATTCAATTTTCCAGAGAATCAAAAGAAATAATTCTGATATATTATGGAACCAGAATGGTTCATATATTTTCATGAAAATTGTTGAGTCAGTTAACCTGACAAAGTTTTGTTCACTGCACATTTTGCAGAGTTAAAAACTTTTAGTTATTAATAGGTGAGAAGGTTGAAGTTTAGTTAAAATTAAGAAGAGGTACTCAAGGAAAGAGTGCTATGAAAAAATATTTCATAAGATGATCAAAATCCAAGACTACAAAAGGTTAAGGTATGAATCTTGGCATAGCCATAAGGTCTTTGAAACCCACTATAGGAAGTCCTTTCATGTTAGTCAAGTATTCAATAGAATCTAGGCAGAGGAATAGATCATGTAGTGAATGAATTAGTGAACACTCCCAAAGAAACCAATATACAAATTAAGTAATGCATGGGAGTAAGATATATTATGAAAGGAATTGACTATCAGAATGATAGTAACCAGATAAAGAAAGAGGCTTAATGCATATTTGCATAAAGAGTGCATCATATCCAGGGATTAGCTATGAAATTAGAGTAATGATTCCCTTATGGTTATCAAAGTGTGCAGTGGAAGCATGGTATAAAGGACATCAATATGGCATGATAGAAGTGGGTTGTGCAAGGCAAGTTGAAATCATATTGGTCAAGATAGGGGAAAGTAATAGCCAGCAAGAAAATCCAAGTATTGATATGATCGGTTAAGGAAGGGACAAATCAAGTACCTCAAGAAGGAAGTTTGTGTTAACTATTCAAGGTTACTCAGAAAACATGATTGGAAATAGAATTGGGTCATGTACGAGTTGGATCAGAGGGATCCGAATAATAGTGGAATGCTAAAAATTAATATCATCATAATATGTAGTTGCAAGTCCATGAACATCCTAGAATAATGGAAGAAGAATTCATGGGGTAGATATCAAGCAAATGAGAATGCATGAAAAACACTCCAAGAGGGAAAACAAGAATACTAGTAGAGATTATTGATGTATTCCAAATGTATTTAAGATATTTCCACAATAGCATGGAGAGGTTAAGCCAATAAAGACTTAAAAGTGGAATGAATCTTTGTAGAGATTTGGTAAAGAACCATGAAAAGGAAAATGGTTCTATGTTTGGTTATGAATGTAAAAGAGATGGTGCGTGAGAAGAATCTATCTCAAGTATCATAGAGTCATTAGTGACATTTCCAAGGGGTGGAAGTACCACTTGAATTATGTTAGTAAATTAAAAGAAGCATTAAGTGCTTTTAATTAATTATATGCAGTCAGGGAAGGAGGCATATGTGCATCCCTATAGTATGATAAGAGATTGTCTATGCAAGCCAAGTGTAAGGATAGTTGGCAAGGAGTGGAGAAGAATGCAGGAAAACTCAAATACTAAATTATTCAGTCAAGGAAGAGATAGAATAGTTCAGTCCAAAAAATAAATGGATGTTGAAGATCCATAGTCTATAAGACAGCATGATTGAAGTTATAATTCATCCAAGTATGGGTTGGGATAGATGGATCTACGAAATAAATAAAAGATGAAGTTTAATATCATCTTAGTATTTGGATGGAAAAGAAAAGGCAACCAAGAGTGTTTTGGCTAGAAAGTGCTCAGATCAGAAATAATCATGCACAGTGAGTACAGTGAAGAGCACTTGAAGGTTCAGGAATCCAGGATAATGGAAGACTTCTGGGATAAACAAGGAAATGTGATACAGGAAGAAAGAAGTTGTTGTAATTAATATAGCAGTAAGTATTGTATGTCTTTTGGGACAACCATAAAGTGAGAATGCTTGCATGTTTGCGAGTGTTTTTGATAATGTTGTTGCACATGGAAGGAAGCAACATAAGGTTGGAATGTTGAATTATAAGGCTAATAAAGAAGCATGAAAACTTCTATTGTCATCAGCTAATCAGGTAGCATTAAACTCACTTAATGGCAGCCATGCAGGTAAGTATTCATGTTTAGAAATTATTTTGTATAATTTCCAAAGGGAAATACAGGTAATAATTTCCCCAAATTAAATTTTATACTACATGTTATGGTATTGTTTAAGTGGATTGACATGATTAAGTTACCACTAGGTGTGGTAAAGGCTAGAGGCATTTTATAGTTATCAAATATTTTAGCGTTTGAATGCACACACGAAAATAGTGGCATGTCATGTTAATTTGGTTATGAGACAATAACCAAAAAAAATAAAAGATAAGAACTTGTTATAGGAATGATGCTAAGAAAGCTAGTCATGTATGAGATCAGGACATGGTTGGATATGGCAAGGTATGGTTATAGAAAGGTTATGTTCCACACAAATACCCAATGAGCTTCCTACCTTTAAATAAAACTTGGACTACAACCTTTTTGCTAACACTAATAAACACTAAAAAATTGTATTCTTGGTGTAGTGTTCACGTCGTAAAGGAAGGCATCCAAGTAATTGTGAAGATAATGGGAAGTGTGTGGAGATGTGTCCAGAATTTGGCCAAATTTCCAATTTATGGATGGTGAGATGCATGACTTAGATGAATCTCATTCTGGAAATCAATGCAAGGGTGCATTGAATAAATGGGCATTGAGAGTTGCACTCATGCCTGGTAAGTGGCAAAGTTTCACTCATACATGATGGAATTGTATACTTAAATGAATTTTGTTGAATGCATTTTGTGAGTGCATGTGTATATGTTTTTGCATGGAAATAATTATACTAACAGTTGAAATGTTTCAAACTCATGAAGTTGAGAACATTTCAGGAACTATTAAACATTGCAACAAGAAAGTTGCAAGTGAGGGGTCACAGTAATAGTGACTACAGAAAATTTCTTGTTCAGAAAATTGAAGAAGTGAACTTATTGTTGTTAATTATGAACATGCATATGCATAGAATGATGAGTCATTCTATTTGGTTAAATTGTTGGTAATTGTGATTGAATTGCTAGGTGCAGGCAATTCTAATATCATTGCATAAGGTGATGTACATGTTGAATTATGATGTACAAAAAATACTGACAATTTGTTGGTTGTATGCAATATATAATCATTGCAGGAAGGATGGTACTTAGCATGGTGCTTGCTGAAAGCCATAAGGAAAACTGCATTCTATTATTCCAACAACGATGAAAAATTTATGAAATATAATTTCATGTTTTGGGGAAAAGTTTAATTTCCTTTGAACTAAGTTTGAGTTCCTAAATGAATTATTTTATGTTCTCTCATGATAATTTCATGTGTGTGATGCAGATGAGATGATATTGATTAAAGTTGGAACTCCTGGAGCCACAGTGCTCTAAGACTTCTTTTCTGGCCTGTGTTGGAGCCCTGGAAGGGAAGTTGAGCAGTCGATGAACTATTGGATAGTGAAGGTACATACTACCTTGGGTTGTACAGGCATGTGGGGAAGAGAGACCCTTGGTTGGAGTGATGTTGAGGTTTGGTGCCTTGGCCTAGACTATGCAGATATCGATTGTGGGTCATGGTTATCTTGGGAAGCCATTGCCCTGATGGATTCATAGCCATGCTCGATAGTGGTATGTTGTTGAGAGTTTATCAGTAGTGAGATATAAGTTTGGTGGAACGTCATGGATCTACAACCAATTGTTTCTTCAATGAAGTTTAATTGAATCATGTAATAAGGAACAATGAGTTGATTTATTTCCTGAAGCATCTCTATGGAATAGAGAAATTGACTTCTAATTGCAGTATGAGTATGAGAATTACTGCTGTAAAGTAGAGCACCATATGGATAACAAGATTCCATTACCTAGTTATTGTATATTTTAAAGAATTTGAATGGTACATGGTATATAATGCATTGAGGACAGTGCATAAATAAGGCGAGAGGATTGTAATATCCCTAGGTCGAACCCCAACTGTAAATGTAATAATGTACTTAAGTTGGTGAGCTATTTTATATCTTTTTGGCATGCATCTTCCATGATCTGAAAATGATAAAGGATTGTATTCTTGAAATTATTTGCAAGTTTTAATTCAAGTGTTCTTATGCAAAAGGATCAATTTGCAAACACAATTTTTTATAGAAATTACACATTCAAGATGCAATAATAACCAGAAAAATACAGTGAAGAGTAAACATATAACACATCAAATGATAAAGGAGTTCACCCCTCTCTTGGGCTACATCTCCTGGTCCAGCTTCCAATGGATCTTTTATATTATTTTTTCAAAGTGATAAAATATGTGCTTTACATTGCTCAAAATGACAAATAGATGGCTCCAATGAATTCAGAATGTCCAAAAACCCCTAGTTGGGCTTTTTCGGCACCTGATTTGGCCAAAAATTGAAGAAGATAGGCTTCCTAGAAGTTCCCCTTCAAACTTGTTGTCTCTAGGTCGCCAAAATGCACCTCTGTGTGTCCAACCTAGCTCACGCGCTCATTTCTGTTCTAAAACCTAGCACCAGGTGCATAACTGAAAAACTACACAAACTGTAGGATGGTTAGGGAACCTATCCCCTAACCGCCAAACCGTTGGGCATATGGCCATGTGACCCTGCATAGAAAAGGGCTAAGTTTTAAACTTCAAGTCATATGGTTAAGCCCATGTGTCCAAGCGCACGGGATTTTAATTTGTTTGAAACATGCAGGGCTTTGAACATGCACGCGTGGGTGGTTGTATGGTGAGCACATGTGACTAGGGGTTGGGGCTTATTCCTGGCCCGGACCGTGCCCAAATCAAAACTCAATTCAATCCAAATAAATTTTAAACCATATAGTAGTTAAGAACTAATGGTGGGTGCGCCAGTTGGGTGGCCCTTCCCAAAGCTCTTCCCCTGCCCAGAGGTCGCAGNGCAGGGCTTTGAACATGCACGCGTGGGTGGTTGTATGGTGAGCACATGTGACTAGGGGTTGGGGCTTATTCCTGGCCCGGACCGCGCCCAAATCAAAACTCAATTCAATCCAAATAAATTTTAAACCATATAGTAGTTAAGAACTAATGGTGGGTGCGCCAGTTGGGTGGCCCTTCCCAAAGCTCTTCCCCTGCCCAGAGGTCGCAGGGGTGAGTTGTTGGCAAATTCAGTGGACAGAATGCAGTGAATGCTTGTCATTGATGACAACAGTGAGGATAGCAGAATAAGAAATTTGAATGTAAAGCTCAGGAGGAACAGCATGGAAGAAGATGCCCACAAAAGCTCGAGATACAGAAGTTTGC
>JASDQU010710839.1:6669-18684 GCA_032191745.1 Picea mariana
TTTCCCACGACTAAACTATCCTTTGTGCTATTGACAGATGACTCCTCCACCAGCTTACCACATTGGTTACGCCGACGGCGCCAGCCGTTGGACACAAAATCTCGCTTCGGCTGCTTGGGCTCTCTACACCCCATCACATGAAATGATGCATTCAAACGGCATATGTCTGGGGCTAGCAACCAACAACCACGCTGAATATATTGCTATCATTGGCCTCCTGGCCGATGCCCAGCATCATCATATTCATCACCTTAGCGTCTTCCTCGACTCACAACTAGTCGTTCTCCAACTCAACAATGAGTATCGTCTACGCGATCCGTGCCTCTTTCGCAAATACCTGCAGGTTAGATTATTATCTCGACATTTTGATTCCATTACATTTACACATACTCCAAGAGAATTGAATCAAACAATAGATGAAATAGCTAACATGGTGTTAGATTGGCATATATCACATCAAGCTACACATACATAAGCATCTCATACATCCTGTCACAGCATATAGATAGAATACACATCATAATCATCAACAAAAAACACATGTAAACCACATTTGGATCTCAAAAACATGTATACTCATCGATATATATGGGCCCCTCAGGCCATCCGAATGTTTACATACAAAAATATCCCTCGGCCTGCAGGCCAGTGCCACATCTCGGTACAAAAAATCGGCTCACCAGCCTATCAAAAAGAAGTACATACATATATCAGGGTGCCTCTAACGCACCCCCAGCTGCTCCTCCCTCAGGAGGAGGTGGTGGCCCACCCCCACCCGCCCTAGGCGGTGGTGGTGGAACATCCGCAGGACCCCCTGCCTAGGCAGAAGGCGTCCGCTAGTCATCGCGGAGAGCACAACAGCTCGTCGCACTATCCCCCGCCATGGTGGCGGTAACCCTATGCACTGCTCCAGGAACCCCTTGTCCTGGATGCGGATCCACATGCCCTCAGGCACGTCCTGTAACACCGTCTCCAGCCAACGGCATATATCATCAAAATCACCTCCGACCGGCGCCAGAGGAGCGTGCGATGGCCCTGCACCGGGATCATCAAAACGGTGCCTCTGCGTCGGTCTCTCGGGCTCTACTGGTCGCCTCACGGCCTCATCCCACCGACGCCTCTCTCCATGCGGTAATCGCTGAGCTGGCACTCTATACAACTCCACCTCGTGCCCGCGAGGTGCCAAATCTGCACATGCACAAAGCAACAAACAACAGATCGTATTAGTGTCTATACATCATACATATGAACTGATATATCAAAAGCTAACATAAATAAAAAACATACAAATACACAACATACTTCAATGGTCGAATACCTCCCCAGGAGGCAATACCATGTCCGGGTCCCCCCGGAAGTCCACCCCAGCATAAGGGAACTGAAGTATGACTTGCGGCATCTGCCGCCATATCTACGCTACCTGCGCCGTGAAGTAATGTCCGCCTTCGCCACCACCATGGTGAACCAAAATCTAATACCACTGCCTCAGTCGAGGCTCTCGCACCCCTGGTGCCTCTAATAGCACCCGCGGGTGCAGCATCGGCACCCTCTCCAAGAAATAGGCTACTAGGATCAAGCCAAAAGCAAACTCCCCGGTACCTGTGGACCAACAACGGTCCATCTGCGCGATCATCCACACATGCAGGGTCAAACCCCAGGCAAACCGCTCACGGCCCACCACCACCCTCTCCATCAATAACAGCTCGCCACCACTGATCCAATGGGTCGCCCATGACCCGTACACACGCACAATCATCGCCGCTACGCAACGATGCAACAGGGCATCTATACCACTAACCTTCACTACAGTCCCCGACATGTAGTCCTCACCTGAGCAATATCATCAGGCTACATCAGCCAGGTGTGTATCCCTCGACATCACAGGATCTGCCGGCAGTGGCGTTCCCTGGAAGGGGAGTCCAGTCAAGAAGTAAATATCCTCCACCGTAGTGAAGGGTATCTGCTCTCCTCGCACGAGGAAGCAATGTAGATCTGGGCTCCACATCTGGAGCAGGAACTAGAGTAAGTACTCCTGTGCCCGTATCAATGGGCACTCAAAAAACTTTAGCAACCCACTAGCTGCTAAAGCCGCTCGAACCATCGGCTCTGCATTGGCCACAACATCTCGTAGCTGCGACCAGTCTCGCTCGCGCCACCGCACATCCATGATCACTGATAGTCACCTGTTCACAAAATCGATTCCCACATCAGCTTATGCAACCATCCAATGCATCAAAAAGACTCCCTCTTTACCCTTTAACCTTGCCTCAAAGGCGCGGTTTCACCGCCCACAGGCGCGCACACATGCGCACCTGTTCACTATACAGGCGCACACATATGCGCACCTATTTTTATCACAGGCGCGCTCAACGGCACACCTATTCACACTATAGGCGCGCACCAATGCGTGCCTGTCACCCTCACAGGTGTGCTCTAGAGCGCGCCTGTTCACCCCACAGGCACGCACTCGTGCGCGCCTGTTATCCTCACAGGCGCGCCCCTAGGGCACGCCTTATTTTCCCCCTCACGCGCACCACTGCGCGTTCATTCAGTGGACAAGCGCGCATGTATGCGCACCTTCCACTGAATCGCCCGCGCATGTGGGCCCACACTCTATTCAAAATCCCCTATAACCCCTGGTACGACCCCCCGTACCTACCCTACCCAAAAACTAGAAACTTATTTCTATGCAGGACGATCAGACCACTAACCTGTAACTCGCACACCGTTGATCAGATACCTCGTGCTCCCTAAATCACCCAATCTCCTCTGGATCTGCTCAGAAACTCACTGTAGCAACAGGTACAAATGTGGTGGCAATGTGGGCCCTACAGCTATATATAGGCCTTTTGCCAAACTTCCACTCAACATTCCGGGATCCCACGGTGTCCATTTTTCAAACCATCTTCAGCCACGGGATCAGCATCCCGCTGCCTACATCACGGCCGTCCCTGGGTCACTTTTCGTCCTAGGCCCCCAGGGTGCCTTTTTTCCATATCATGGTCAGGCACGCATGCGCATAGTCACGTTTTGTCAAATACATGCTCATATCTTTGATTCTCTTTAGATATTGTTCACTTTGGGTATTTGGTTGTTCTGTGTGCAAGTACTTGATCATTGGTCACCGACACTATCTCTTCAGGTATATATATTCAGCACTGGCATGTAGTCTTTCCCGCTGTATTGCATTTACATTTCTAGTCACACCCTCTGATATTGGCCTCTAGGATACCCATTCCCGGCTCTGCAGTACTTACACCTCCCTTTGCATTTTCAGTACTGTAACCCAGTAGAATTCTCACCCACATGAGTTGTCCCATTCATAGCACCTTTTGTCACTTTCGACACTCATGTTGTTCTTCATTACCCTTCAAGGATGGGAGTCTCGATAGTCTTTCATCATGTTGCAGATCAGCCACATACTTCTTCTCCTCATTTTGCTAGCTTCCCATACGGACTCCCAGATCATCATTTTATGGTTATGTTCTTTTTACCTGCACNTTTTATCATCACCGTTGACGACTTTCTTTCTCTTCTGGCCATACGCAACCCATGTCACCCTTGGTTGGAGCCTTACTTATCATCTACCCTCGCTAGCATCGTCCATCTCTTCAGAGTACTCCACAGGTCACTTACCTCTACCCTCTGAATTTGTTCACCTTGTCCCGCCTCTGGCACAAACCATCCTCGGTCTTGGCGTCCCCCTGACACTCGACCTTGTCACACGGTTGCGGCCATTGTTTATTTCATATATCCTCCAACCAAGGGCAGTCTTGAGTCTTCCCACTTCTTGACTTCGTCCATGTACCTCTGCCACTTCTTCACCTCAGTAGATTCCGCAAAGCCCTTTGCTTCTAGGAGTCACATCCCCCTTTTGTCAACATCAACACACTTTTCCAGAAGGGAGACAGTATCTTGATTCTCATTTACCATTCAATGAGAGATCTCGAATGGCATAGGGGGAACCACCATTGCTCCCTGATGTCGTTGACCCCCATAACATTCGATGCCAACACTTTCTCATGTTGCGGTGGGTCTTACTTTGTGACTATTGCAGTTATTATTATCAGTTGCCGAAGACCTCTGAACTTGGTAGGGCCATCACTGCCCACATCATCGTCGCTGCTTGTTACTGCAATCATTGCCTACCGTTCAGAGTATGTTCCTTTGCAGAATTGTCTTCTGCCTTTATCATTCCGCCCTCGAGGGCACTGCAATTGTCTACACCAACATTTCCGTCATCTTTTTTCAGAGTTACATCATACGAGCATGGGGCATGCCCGCCTTGTTTTTACACAGTTGTATATTGTTACACACCTTGTGGAAGGTCGAGATATACAGGTTCCTTTCTTCTCCAAAGGATTGCTCTACACGGTCCCACTCTTGCTCTCCCTTACAACACCATTCTCAGTCAAAGAAACATTGATGGATTTCGGCTATACGTATGCTCCTAACCTCATCCATCAGGGGGCATCTGTTATCACTGAAATTTCGTCCGCACATGGCGACAAGAACTTTGCATCGTCAAAATAGGACGGAAGTCATTCATGGCACAAGATTAATTCCACAGCATGGAAAAAGGGTCAAAAACTATATAAAATGACCAAAAAATTGAAGGGTGATTTACAGAACCTGGGTGTACATGCATATGCGCATAACAACAACGTATGGTGCGCGCATGCACGCACGATGGGCAGCTGTTGGGTGAAAAACCTGCGCACCTACTAAACGACGCATTTATTGAAATTGGTCGGCCTCCCAACCACTAATGGATCAGCTCCCAAGTCGATTTGACACCAAATCTGAGCTCAATCCGCATGGTGGGCTGGTTAAAGACCTAATTGTGCCCTAAAGAGCCCCTTTTCACATTCCAAAGAGGTCACATAATAACCCAATGCTAGGCTATAAAAATCCATGAATAACAATCACTTTCTCAAGGAATTCTATGTATTGTTATGCTGCTAAGATTGCTAAGGACTCATTCTTTGGCAATAAACATAATCAACACCATTTCATAGGGATTTCCACCTCTCAGTGGAGTGGATAAGCTTGGAGTTCTTTCACCCACATTTTTCATCTTTTCATTGTAAGGAGAGCAAGCTTTGAGGGCCTCAAGAGCCTTCCATTGGAGAAAGAAGGGACCCAAGTCCCCTTTCTTCATTGTGCCTTTGGATTTCATCAATAGACCAACTTATACATTGGTGATATTGGTCCATTTGCATTTGTTTTTCCATTTTTCCATATGCTCATAAGTTTAATTAGTTTTAGTTTGTTTTCTATTTATAGTTTTATTGTTTCTCTTTCTAACCTTTTACTTTATAGCTGTCATGCCTAGAAAAGCCCAACTAGGCATGTAAGCACTCTTTATTTTCTCATCAAGTGACGAATTGGGTGCAAACAACTACAACTTACTAGCTGAAGTTGATCAAGACCTCATTTGCTTGTACATACTGCTCCAGTTTTCTGAGTTAAAATGATATTCTCTTAAGTCTGCCCTATTTGACCTCTTTAAATCCATTAACCGTGACATATAAAATGATGGGTATTGGGCTTACCCTTGCCAAAATCCAGAGGTGACTTTTGATGCTAACAACTTGGACTTGAAAGATCATGAGTCTTAGTTAAGCTCTTTTCCAACTCGTTTTAAACAAAAAGCAAAAAGATTGGCGAGTGAACTTGTCTCTTTCACACTCATAAATTGGATTTGAAAGGACATCTATTTGCCACAAGTTTATCCATTTTTCACACAAAATAGACTAAATGTCATAAAGAAGGATTTTTTTTGGCATTAAGTTGCGATTGCATCTCATGCCCTTGCTTGCAGTATTGAGCCTATAGCCGGTTCTCGCTTTGTGTTATAAATTGTTTTCCTCAGTAGTTTTTTCATCCTCAACCAAGTAGAGGCTCATTTATATCCTTCACAATTTGACACCCTATACCTAGGAGGGAACATTCCCCCGAGTTTCGATCTCCCGGATGCATTTCCTTGCATTGAGCATAGGTATGTTCCACTGCTGGAACTATTTTGTCTTACTTGCGACACTCGTTTCCTCCTATATATCATAACATTCATCTGTCTATGAAAAAACAAAAAACAACAGGCAGGAAGGGAGTATTATCTTATATTGGCAGCAGTGATGTCGCCTTTGAACATAGCACAAAGTTATTGATTCCATTCATCATCATAATTTCAGTATTAGCATGGCCTTAGGAAGCTGAGCTTGTTACAGAGTCTTCACTACCGACTGGTTACTCTTCCAGTCGCTATAGAGAATTTCATTGATGCCTCCTGCATCTCATGGTTTCATCATTGAGTCTATGATTTTGGACTCTTCCATATGTCCCATGCTCTTGTTCAAAGGAAGTCCATCAACATGTGTCGGCCACTTCTCAGAACTATTGACTTTGCATGTCGACCACACCCTTAGTTTGTCTCAAAGTCATATGATAGTGTAGAACTATAATGCACCATGGTATTACTTTCATCATTGGTAGGTAAACCTTGAACCCATCAGTTGACATTTCATCATTGGTCATTGACTGGGTGGTTTCCCTTATGTTCGACGATAAGACATATATTCACAGATTGGGATTCGTGTAGTGTCTTTGATTCCATTATCCTTATTGGTGGTTTCCTTACCTTTGTCAACAGTTTTCCTCACTGGTTGCTATTCATAGGGTATTTTTCGTGTACCACTTGCACTTGGGACATGTGAAAGATGCACAAGGCCATTGGTTGTGAACATGTTCTTCATTTGATTTCCTCTAAATCATGAATCCCCTACATTGTACCTCGTGTTGATGAATGAGAGATGCCTTAATGCTCTCCTTTCAACGGGTCTCCTTCCATCGAATTCAACTCATTTATCCTGGAAATGGGACCTAAAGTCTTATGAGTACCTTGAGGCTTGTATTCATTAGTGGCAGGTTCTCTCTCCATCAACATTTGGGAATACATCAATGTCTCCTGATTGATGGATTCTTCAGGTGTTTGACACTAACTCCTTTATTCACACTTGTAAGAATGTACTCAGTTCCTTGATACCTACTTTCATTATTGGTAGGTTGTCTCACATTTTCTAATGGTATACCTCAATGACCGGTAATCAAATGATGTCTCACCGTGTTTGACCTCAACTCCTTTAGTCACATAATGTAGACTTGCACCCTTGGTGGATTGTGTAGAAGACTTGAAGACATCAGTATGTGGCCGCAACTTTCCTGAGTTGTTTCTTCCTTTTCATTGGACCAGTACCTATATGAATTCAATAATCATGGGAGGTCATATCATACTCCATTGTATACATATATCTTTAGATTGATTTTGAGACTAGTTCTACTAGGCCTTGTTCGTGACTATGACAACTTTTGGCATGCAACCGCATTTGTATTTTCCTATTCATGGCCATGGATAGTTGTTTGGTATATTTTCACATCGATATGCAGTGTAATTCTATTGGAAGCCATGTATGCAAAGTAAGTGCATAATGTAATGAGAAACTAGTTCTTCCATCTGGTTCCCCATCACTCCACTTCTGGGTTGTTTATAACGTATTTCAGCCATCCCAAATACTCCTCTGACCTCACACATTAGGGGGAAGTTATTATAGAAATATTTACCTCAACCTATGCAATCTTTCATAGAAGGCCTTTTCCCATTTCCCTATGCAGACTTATCATTCCTGTTTGCAAATCTCAGAGCTAAAAATACATATTTTTCCACATGTATGCACATTGCCTACTATACAACATGCGTAAATGCAGGCTACACCACTACAACCCTCGTACATTGGGATTGTGYCCAAAAATGAAAATTGATGTCAGGTTTCCATGTCACRATAGAAKATATATGATCCTTGGCCTTCCATATACTRGAAACATTCCAAMTCGKCCCTTCAGTTMCATTTGAAGGCTATAAATTGGCCAATTCAGAGCTATGGAAAGGAGGAGAAAGARCTCAACTTTGAGAGAAAAGTTACTATGGAGAAATTATTTACTTCATATTGAGATTGCATCCATTTGTCCTTTAAGTCTGAACACRGTGTTCATCCCCCAAGCTCTTCYCTTATTGATTGAKAAATTTATTGTCTCTCTTCTATGAGCTTGCCTTTGGTGGAGGATTGAAGTGGTGGAGGCCCAGATGTAAGGAACTTAGTTTCTCGGTTTCGAACCGTGCTGACACAGAAGTCTGTAACATTTTCACTTCTGTTGATCATATATTAATAGAAATACTATTTTCCCCTCCAATTGATATCTTGCAAATATTTTAATTATTATTCCATGGGTGTATTTTTCATGGTTATTAATGGATTATTCTATCGAATGTGCTAACGTCATTTATTATCACAATATGCTTTCTTTTCTTGGATGTTGAGGACTAGTTGTAGGTATATTTCTTTGGGTCAAGTGCTCAATGGTGGAATTCATCAAACATATGGACGAGGTAGGAATTTTATCTTGTCTTTCTAGAATATTTGTTTACATAGCATACTTGAGAAGAGAGTTTATTTTTGCAGTCATTTCCGTTTGTTGTGGTTTACCCTATCCATAGAGATATTTTCCCTCATAAAAGCTAGTATTGGGAAATTTTTTCTACCAGACCATTATGCAAGGTTTCAATGCTTCTTTAGTAAGAGACAAGAAAATATAATTCATCCCATATGGATTATATGTAGGTTACCACCTGGTGAAAGATACTACTCGGGCAAGACGGGAAGCTCAAAATTAGGTGGAGTATAGGTTTTACACTAGTAGGTATAGGAAACATGCTCCAAAAGGTCTAGTGGCTCAACACATTGTTCAAGCGGTATCCCATTGGTTGTATGCACACAAAACCTTTGAGGATGAGATATTCACTGAAAAAATCCTGGATTGAGAAGATATCCTATAGAGGAAACAGAAACCAAATATTACCTAATTCAAAGCCATGTCAGGAGATGAAAAATTAGAATGGTTGGAACCAACAACAAGAGCTATTGTACATTCACAAAATCAGAATACATATCAACAAGTAGAAAAGAGAGTTGAAGCACAAAGGCTCCTAGACGAATCTAAGACAATGTTTCAAGAGAACGAGTAGAATCCTACTCTTCAAGAATTGGGACCACTAATAGTGAATCATGTGGATGTACATATGGTATAAGGAGAACAAACACCTGAAACAAAAACTTCAACTAAAGGGGACAATGAAAAACCAGATGAAGGATAGGTACAGGTGGAACAACTAATATTTGGACTAAGAATTGAGATTGGGACAGTGACATCAGGCCTAGGTGTACTAGCATTGATAATCGCTGACCTAATTACAATCTATGATGATGAAAGTGAGGATTTGAATGCTACAACAGTTCCCATTGTCAATGAAGTTGATACATAAATATTAAAAACCAAACTACCTTAAGGAATGAAACCCATGGATATAGGGACAAACCTGAATACAACTGAAATCATTACTACCCCCTTGGGGAAAGGGTCACAACCTTAAGCTAAAGGAGGAAGTAGTCAAGAGAGAAAGGAAGAGGAACAAATCATGGGAGATTCCACCTTAGTATGAAATGGTGAGACATCGGACAAAGAGCAGGAGGGAGATCTAGAATATAAAGATGAAAGTAATAGCCAAGGATCTATCCTAGAGGAAAATACCCCAGATAAGGAAGAGAGTGAGGAGCTTTCATATTTTGGAGGGAAACCTATAGGTGAAACACCCATAAGCCAAGGGCGTGAAAATAAAAATGATGATAAAGAGTTTGGAGAAACCAAAACAAGGACACCAAACCCCTCTTCACCCAGAGAAATGGAAACACCCTCGATAGAAACAACAAATAATGTGATAAAAGTCACCATTGACACTAGGAGAAAAGGAGAGGTCCTCCAAGTTACAGAGAATGAACTCATAGGTAGCCCTAGACATCCTTCTACAACCCCAAGTCAAGAGAATACATCGTAAACAGATGGAGAAAAGGTCAATAATTAGGTACTAGTGGTTGACAAAGGTAAGGAACTGACCATTGAACACTTTCATATGCCAGGAAGTTTGAGAAACACTATCTATTGGTTAGATATCTGACTTCTTACTTCTTCTTGGGTTGACCCAGGTTCAGATCGCAACAGGTTTCCAACAAAACCCTCTAAAACTATCAGCCCTCCTGGTACACTAGAAGGGAGCATTTCACAAAGGGTGCATGGTGCATTCTCACCTAAGATATCTCTATCGGTGATTCCAATACCCAGGTGTTTGCAGTCTAGGAATGAGTGGGGATATAAGAGTGTATTTTATCTTTCTTTATGCATTAAACTTGTTCTTGATTAAAGTATTTCTAAGGTTCATTCCTCTTTATCCTTATGCATGCATGCTAACACATCTAGTTAGTCATTCATTCATAAGATATTCATTGACAAAAAGTAAATATTCAAGAAACACCACACAAAACACAATTTTTACTGTGGTTCACCCCCTCCTAGGGCTATGTCCACAAAGATTTTCCTTCTCTTCTCTATTATTTAATCCGCTAGAAAATATGGCACTGCGCACATTACATATTTAATCATACCTTCATGATGAGGTTAAGGAACCTCCTTAAGGAATACTAGATGACACCAGGCTCCTCATCCTATGACCTAACCCTCAAAATCTAGCATATACAACTCTTCTACACCTCAACAACTTTCAACAACCAACTTTCTCTGAACCCCCAACCTATACCTCCTAGGTCTTATTTATACTATTATATTGGATTATAGCTGTTATAATCCTTATAAAAAACCATAACCCTATCATGGTTAGGCTTGCTTTTCTCCTGGCCACATGGATTTTCCTCTTGCATGTTGCTTTTCCTTCTTTTTTGGATGTTGCTTTCTTTCTACTTGTTGTGCATGCTCCAAAATTAGGTCTTCCTTTCCAAAAATAGTTATTTCCTCAAAATAGTTCCGCATCCAACAACCCCCCAACACTGACAAGTGACTCATCCCGAGTCACTTAGGTAGTGCGTGATGCTTGTACTTCCTTGTCCAAATTGTGGAACTTTTCTGCTAGTTCCTTTCCTGTTTCCCTCATCTACGCATCTTTTCCTATTATCACCTCCACTAAATGTGTTTTTATCTACTCTTGAATTAATGTTTCACCCTATGTCTATTCATGTGCCATACGTTTCTTCTCTTCCTCCAACTATGCAATCATGTGTGTTGCTTGTTCTTGGAGGGGTTTCAATTTGGCTTGTCTTTATTGCTTCCTTGTCTGCGTTGTTTTCAACTCTGTCTGCATAGTCTTCATTTCTTGAGTGCCCTTCAAGCACTCTGTGATACTCATTGGTTTTTGTCGTTATTTTATCTCCTATATGGCCATGTTGATTCTCTCCTCTTATTGGTCCTACTGTTGGACCTGTTCATCTTCCTCCAGAAGAGTCCATATTTGTGTGGTTATGCCGAACAACTCTTATACTTCCCTTGCTTCTTTCTACATCTCAGCTATATAGAGTGAAAATTGTTGTTCTCTCTATTCTAAAATATCGAGAGGAGTTGTAGGATTAAGCCTTTCTTTCATCTCCTCAATTTCATGCTTATATTTTTCAATTGTTTGTGAGATCATGTCAATATTCTCCTCTACACTCTTCCCAAGTGCTTGCCCGTTGTCTGGGATGCGATCATATACCATTTTTAATCCCTGTTCCAGTTTATCTGCATGTTCTTTCTTATCCTCTTTCTCCAAATTCAGTTGGTCGCATGTGATTTGTAGCATTTCAATGACTCCTCTACCCACCTCCAAGTTGGTTTCATCTATGTTGACCCTTGACCAAGTTTTAGAGATCCTTGGTCATGTTTGACCTCTTTTGAGACTTCGACAGGTTGGTCGAAGGTAGAGCACAAGTCGAAGTAGAGATCGCAGGATCTCATCCCCTTTTTAAGGATTTTTGGGTTTTGGGAATATGTAATGGGTATGGGAATGTTGTCCCATGGGTTTACCCATGTTTAGGCCCCTTTTGTAAAGTATAGATAGAAATCTAGATGATGTAAGTAAAG
>JASDQU010710839.1:35399-45758 GCA_032191745.1 Picea mariana
AAAACTCTCCATAAATATAGATCGGGACACTACAAGTCACTAGGTAAAGTCTCAGGGTCAGATCTGAAGTGTAACCCCTCCAAACGGACTAGATCTGGATCTCAAAAATGCCCTCCTTCTCTTCAATTCGCCCCACTGATCAAGAAATAATATGAGCCATAAAATTGTCTCAGAAAGCACTAGATATGATGTCCAAGGCCCTACAATGAAAACCCAAGTGATAGAATCCTCAACGACCCTGCCAATCTCCTACAACGAATCTCTCTCCAAAGATGGTGCACCCCTCTTGCTAGAATCCTTAAACTGGTGCACCCTCTCTCTATCTACACATGAAACTGATGTAGAATCCTCCTGCAACTGAGTAGATATGGAACTAGAATGGTGTGGTAGAGTATTGCATCTCTGAGACCAAGCTTGGGACAAGATAGGTGGAATCTTTCACCACCGAATCGTCCTCTAGGGTTTGCTATGTCAAAACCCTCAAAACCCCCAATATTGGGCTCACTAGCTAGAAGCTAGAAATCAAAATAAGATCATACATGAATGATGAGTAGAGGCCCTTGCCTTACTTTTATACTTTTTGGCTCACCTTTTCCCTCCAAAGTGACTTTCATTTTATTAATATTTAATTAATTAATTAAATGACTTTAATTAATTAATTAACCTTTTTACCTCTAAAAATCTCCTTATCTATCCTTGTGGCTTCCCTGGCCACAGAAAGTCACTTCTAGCCATCCCATCCTATAGTGCTACTCCTCCCGATTCCAATGAGCTATTACACTGAGAGGTTCCTCCAAGTAATGTGCCCAAAATGCCCTCTTCAGTGATTTTAATTAACTTATAGCTCAAAATAGTCAAAATCATGGAAATCGTCGGAATGGAATGAAACCAAAGCCAACCTATGCAGAATGGCTCATAATGATGGAATATGATGATAATTGCCAACTGGACCCCACAATGACTCTCAAATACTCTTGTACTCGCTATAACATCCATCTGGCTACTCTGGTCATCATAAGTCTTTGCCCTGTGATGATGTCCCAAAGTGGGGACATTACAGTCCTCCCTGTTAGAAAATTGCTTGTCCTCAAGCAATAGCCAAATCCACTCAACTAAGATTCCAGGATCCCATGTCCACCTGTGGGATACATAGTAGAACCCCTCGAAAGATGAACAATAGTGCACTCCACCCCCTGGATCCCATATCAGGAAGTGAACTGCAATACTCTACGAAGCATAGTCCTGAAAGATATCAACCCTGTGAACCTCCTGCATATGACACATGGCCTCATCTCGGAATGAGTCCATCCTCCAAATCTCTAACAAGATCCACATGGCCTCCATCAACTGCACATGGTGATGCCCGACTGAGGTGATGCAAGACCTCCATGAGGTACCCGCAAGCGATGTGTTCCTCTCAACATTGAAGCTCAATGGAAAGTCAAAATAACTTTCCCCTGCAATGGTCCACTCTCCCCTGTCGGTCAATGAGCTACTCAATCCTGTAATCCCTGGGTCTCATGCTAACCTCATTAGAACATCCTCATGCTAACACTGGACTACTCTAACCATGACTGTCTTCCCCCTACATACATATTGGATCCTCCTCGCCTGGATCCTCAAGATAAAATACCTGTGACCACTAAACCTACTGCCCAAAAACTGTATCGTCATAGACACCAATGTAGAAGAAGTACCTATCCAAACATCCCCATGCCCTATCATGATGATCATGAGGGAGGAAAGGTCTTGCCCCATAAGACAAGTACCTGCAGGCTCCCTCCAAACCAACCCGAGGTGGAGTGTGTGGCTCTCTGGTGACACATGAGTCGTCAAGTAGTGAAACATCCTGCTAACCAAGTGTACTCTCGGATCCCATGGCAAACTTGGAAGTTTATCACTTCCAATCTCTGCTAGATTGTCCTGTGTTGGTCTGATCACTGTCGGAAACCCACTGCGCTCATCTGTCATCACCAAGTCTATGATGCTCACCACCACACACCAAGTCTCAACTGTCTGTCTAACACGGTCCACCTCTGACCTGTTGTATGCCGTAAAAGTACTCATGTCATATAGTCTTGGCCTACTCACTCTCTATACTCCCAGCCATGGCCTATCCCTCCTCATGCTGTTTTCTATGATAAAAGTGTCAGGACAGGCTAATAGAAACATCAGCAGCTGACTGTAGGACTGGAAGGCGTCACATGATTTGGTCAATCCCAAGGATTTGACCAGAAGCTTGTCCATCAGTATCCATGATAACTGCTCGCCTGTAGTCATCACTAAACCCCAATCATTAGGTACAATCGAAAGCAACTCCTCCAACTGCTGGTAAACCACTCTCCATCTCCCCTCACCTAGGCAGCTACTGAAATGGTGAAGGTGAGGTCTCATAATCATATGCTGCTGCAAAGGAGTGGCACCTGCATGCTCCCTTAAGTGTGTCTCCTCCCTGCCAGGCAGTGCACCCCTCTGAATCCCACCATACATCTTAGCATGTCTCTGTGAGCTATCACTCATCACTGTATGCTCTGACATACTCCTGTCATCTCCCGCAAACTCGTGCTGCATCACAGATCCTGGGCGTGCTGCTGGATCAATCTCTGTATGGAGATCAACCACTCCCAAGACACAAATGGAAGTGTCTCCCAACAACCGGTGCTCCTCTGCTAGATCATCAGCATCCTTTGTCAACGTGACTGGCTGATACATCTGATTGTCCACTAAGACAGATGAAGTGGATCTCTAACAAATCTCCTCAAGATACCCATATGATATAGACTTTGATTCTTGAAGGGTGGTCTGTGTGCCTCTCAAGAATCCTCGAGTGCTTTCCAACTCCTGAGTGAGTCGGTCCATCTCCAGCTCCTGCTCCCTCAAGGCCTCATGATATGTATCACTAATCCTCAATAGGTAGTCCTGGCCAGTCAACAACTGTTGGTGATCAGTCCTCATCACAGATACCCTCTCCCTGAGAGTATGAAAATCCTCCATGGAAATCTCCTCATATGAACTACCATGTGCCACTGATACCTTCCAGTAGTAATCTACCATTACTACATGCATATCATCAGTATGTCTAGTGGTTGCCCTGATCATATCCTCACTAACTCTCAACTGTGCCACTGAGTGGTGTGACTCCTAATCAGGGTCATACTGAGGTACCATCTCAGACCCCTCACTACTAGTGTCGGTCTTGCTAGTTCCAGCTCCAGAATCCCCAAAAACATCTTCTTCATACGATGACGTGCTCAACTGTCCACTGTCTACAGTGCTACTGGGTCTGTCCATATGTAATTGCACATCATTCTCAACTGCAAGCTCCCTCTGAATCATACTGTATCCGGTGTGAGTGGTTGTATCCTCCTGTGCACTCAACCTGCTACTATCATCTGTGCCTGGATCCCATATAGATGTATCCAGACACATGCTATGATCATCCTGACAGCTAAAAAGTGCATCCTCATCACTACAGGTCGATCCTGGAAGTAAGTGCTCCATCAACCTGTCAGCCTCTATAATCTGCTCAACCAATGGAGTCTCCAATAGCTGTGACTCCATCTCCTATGGCTGACCTATATGTGTGAGGTCAACTGTCGGTACATCCTGTACCTCCTATTGGATCTGTGGGTCTATCTATCCATGGTGTGCATCCCTCACACTAGGATCATCCATCATACCTGACATGCCACTGATCTCCTCATGTGACGTGGCTATCATGGATGTCTGAACAGGTGACAGATGTGTCACGGCTCCCTTAGGAAGCTCATCATCTCTAGGTGCTAACACATGTGAATCCTCACTAGTGTCACCACTCTGCTGAGGTGTAAGGTCATCAATGGTATGTGATAAGTCTGCTGAGACACTGATGCTATCGTCCTGTCCATCTAGCTGCCTATCTGCTACACAAGGGTCATCATCCTCCTCAAGCATGCAAGCATCCATAGCCTCTGTGCAAGAATCATCATCGCTATCCTCTGAGGTAGAGTCACTATCACTAGCCTCTGTGCAAGAGTCACTATCATCATCGGACTGCTCTAAATCCTCATCATCACTATCATAGTGTACCTCAATGATATGCTTCTTACCCTTACCCCTACACCTATGATCTGGTTCCCAAGGCACCTTGCAACTGTAGCAAAGTTGTGTGCTCCTAATGGGTGTGGGGTTCCTCTATGCTTCCTTCCATCTAGTTTCTCTGGCTCTGCCTCCCTCTGCTATGCTGGTCCAATATGACACCTCATCTTCGCTCCAACTGGGGTTTTTCATGGATATAAACTTTTGGAGCGTTATTAGAGGCCCAAGTCTCTCACAAAGTGCATGATATTCTATTTCACAACTCACAGCTATTCCAACAAAATATGTAGACCCCATATTTCCTTATAGAAGATCCCTCAGGCTGGCAGGAGTCTAAGCTCTGATACCACTGTAATGATCCCAAGCCATTATGCAAGGATCATTACTGTTTTGGTGTCTTTTAAAACCTTTTCCTGGTTGTGGTATTTCGTCAAACACTTTGCTGATCTACTTCTTAGATGTGCTTATATGTGTGTGTGCAGCAAATAACAAAAAGAGATAACCATGGAACATACCTCAACCATATGCAATAAGATAGACAAGCCAAAACATCTCAATTCTTCTTTATTCATAAAACAGAGAAACCTGCTACAATGAAGATGCCGATCTGGAATGCTCAACAGATAGCCAAGAAGATAGGCAATAGATAAGAGCTGCTACAAAATGCTCCCACTAATACAAAATAATGCCTCCAAAGGATGAATAAGAAATGAAGATCAATACAAGTAGATCTGAATGCCAAACTCTCCAGTTGAAGAATGCCACACTCCAATAGAAGGCTAAAACCCTCAATAACTCGGCCCTACTGCCAAAAGTGTCCAATCACCCTAAGAAATATGTCAATTGATAGATCGGGTGATGGTAAGAATAACCCAGGTGCAAGAATCTCCAAGATCCCTCTCAATCTCCGTAGATCTGAATTTCCCACTGAATGGGGTGCCCCACTAGATGACTGAAACCCTAGCTAGTTCGGCCCTAATGAAGGAGGCCTCCAAATGCTCTGAAACTCTCCCAGAATATAGATCGGGCGATGATAAGTATAACCAAGGTGCCTGAATCTCCAAGATCCCTCTCAATCTCCGTAGATCTGAATTTCCCACTGAATGGGGTGCCCCACTGGATGACTGAAACCCTAGATAATTTGTCCCTATTGAAGGAGGCCTCCAAATGCTTTGAAACTCTCCAGAAATATAGATTGGGACACTACAAGTCACTAGGTAAAGTCTCAGGGTCATATCTGAAGTGTAACCCCTCCAAACGGACTATATCTGGATCTCAAAAATGCCCTCCTTCTCTTCAATTCGCCCCATTGCTCAAGAAATAATCTGAGCCATAAAACTATCTCAGAAAGCACTAGATCTAATGTCCAAGGCCCTACAATGAAAACCCAAGTGATAGAATCCTCAACGACCCTGCCAATCTCCTACAACGAATCTCTCTCCAAAGATGGTGCGCCCCTCTTGTTGGAATCCCTCAGCTGGTGCACCCTCTCTCTATCTGCACATGAAATTGATGTAGAATCCTCCTGCAACTGAGTAGATATGGAAGTAGAATGGTGAGGGAGAGTATTGCATCTCCGAGACCAAGCTTGGGACAAGATAGGTGGAATCTTTCACCACCGAATCGTCCTCTAGGATTTGTTATGTCAAAACCCTCAAAACCCCAATATTGGGCTCACTAGCTAGAAGCTAGAAATCAAAATAAGATCATACATGAATGATGAGTAGAGGCCCTTGCCTTCCTTTTATACTTTTTGGCTCACCTTGTCCCTCCAAAGTGACTTTCATTTTATTAATATTTAATTAATTAATTAAATCACTTTAATTAATTAATTAACCTTTTTATCTCTAAAAATCTCCTTATCTCTCCTTGTGGCTTCCCTGGCCACTGAAAGTCACTTCTAGCCATCCCATATTGTATTGCTACTCCTCCCGATTCCAATGAGCTATTACACTGAGAGGTTCCTCCAAGTAATGTGCCCAAAATGCCCTCTTCAGTGATTTTAATTAACTTATAGCTCAAAATAGTCAAAATCATGGAAATCGTCGGAATAGAACGAAACCAAAGCCAACCTGTGCGGAATGGCTCATAATGATGGAATATGATGATAAATGCCAACTAGGCCCCACAATGAATCTCAAATAATATTTTACTTTCTATAACATCCATCTGGCTACTCTGGTCATCATAAGTCTTTGCCCTGTGATGATGTCCTAAAGTGGGGACATTACAGTCCTCCCTGCTAGAAAATTGCTTGTCCTCAAGCAATAGCCAAATCCACTCAACTAAGATTCCAGGATCCCATGTCCACCTGTGGGATACACAGTAGAACCCCTCAAAAGACGAACAATAGTGCACTCCACCCCCTGGATCCCATATCAGGAAGTGAACTACAATACTATGCGAAGCATAGTCCTGAAAGATATCAACCCTGTGAACCTCCTGCATATGACACATGGCCTCATCTCGGAATGAGTCCATCCTCCAAATCTCTACCAAGATCCACACAGCCTCCATCAACTGCACATGGTGATGCCCGACTGAGGTGATGCAAGACCTCCATGAGGCACTCGCAAGCGATGTGTTCCTCTCAACACTGAAGCTCAATGGAAAGTCAAAATAACTTTCCCCTGCAATGGTCCACTCTCCTTTGTCGGTCAATGAAATGCTCAATCCAGCAATCCCTGGGTCCCATGCTAACCTCGTTAGAAGATCCTCATGCTGACACTGCACTACTCTAACCATGATTGTCTGCCCACTACATACATACTGGATCCTCTTTGCCTGGATCCTCAAGCTAAAATACCTGTGACCACTGAACCTACTGCCCAAAAACTGTATCGGCATAGACACCAATGTAGAAGAAGTACCTATCCAAACATCCCCGTGCCCTATCATGATGATCATGAGGGAGGAAAGGTATCGCCCCATAGGAAAAGAACCTGTAGGCTCCCTCCAAACCAACCCGAGGTGGAGTGTGTGGCTCTCTGGTGACACCTGAGTCGTCAAGTAGTGAAACATCCTGCTAACCAAGTGTACTCCTAGATCCCATGGAAAAATTGGAAGTTTATCACTTCCAATCTCTGCTAGCTGCTCCTGTGCTGGTCTGATCACTGTCGGAAGCCCACTGCGCTCATCTGTCATCACCAAGTCTATGATGTTCACCATCACACACCAAGTCTCAATTGTCTTTCTAACACGGTCCACCTCTGACCTGTTGTATGCCGTAAAAGTACTCATGTCATATAGTCTCGGCCTACTCACTCTCCATGCTCCCAGCCATGGCCTATCCCTCCTCATGCTGTTGTCTATGATAAAAGTGTCAGGACAGGCTAATAGAAACATCAGAAGCTGACTGTAGGATTGGAAGGCGTCACATGCTTTGGTCAATCCCAAGGATTTGACCAGAAGCTCATCCATCGGTATCCATGATAACTGCTCGCCTGTAGTCATCACTAAACCCCAATCATCGGGTACAATCGGAAGAAACTCCTCCAACTACTGGTAAACCACTCTCCATCTCCCCTCACCTAGGCAACTGCTGAAATGGTGAAGGTGAGGTCTCATAATCATATGTTGCTGCAAAGGAGTGGCACATGCATGCTCCCTTAAGTGTGTCTCCTCCCTACTAGGTAGTGCACCCCTCTGAATCCCACCATACATCTCAGCATGTCTCTGTGAGCTATCACTCATCACTGTATGCTCCGACATACTCCTGTCATCTCCCGCAAACTCATGTTGCATCACAGATCCTGGGCGTGCTGCTAGATCAATCTCTATATGGAGATCAACCACTCCCAAGACACAAATGGAAGTGTCTCCCAACAACTGGTGCTCCTCTGCTAGATCATCAGCATCCTCTGCCAACGTGACTGGCTGATACATCTAATTGTCCACTAAGACAGATGAAGTGGATCTCTGACAAATATCCTCAAGAGACCCATCTGATATAGACTTTGATTCTTGAAGGGCGGTCTATGTGCCTCTCAAGAATCCTCGAGTGCTTTCCAACTCCTGAGTGAGTCGATCCATCTCTAGCTCCTGCTCCCTCAAGGCCTCATGATATGTATCACTAATCCTCAATAGGTAGTCCTGGCCAGTCAACAACTGTTGGTGATCGGTCCTCATCACAAATACCCTCTCCCTGAGAGTATGAAAATCCTCCATGGAAATCTCCTCATCTGAACTACCATGTGCCACTGATACCTTCCAGTAGTAATCTACCATTACTACATGCATATCATTAGTACGTATAGTGGTTGCCCTGATCATATCCTCACTAACTCTCAACTGTGCCACTAAGTGGTGTGACTCCTGATCAGGGTCATATTGAGGTGCCATCTCAGACCCCTCACTGCTAGTGTCGGTCTTGCTAGTGCCAGCTCCAGAATCCCCAAAAACATCTTCTTCATACAATGACAATGACAACTCATTGATCCATCATATCAATGACAACTCATTGATCCATATTCATTGATTGGTTTCCACTTGACATCAATCATTCTCATCAAGGACGAATACATACACATTTGTTCATTAAGAAATCAAGACTATAAATCAATCCATCACTTAACATCAATCAATCACTTGACATCAATCAATCAAACCATTGGCATCAATGACAACATGATCCAACAAGGATAACAGATTTGGAGATCCAAGCAGTACCGAGCACTCTACAGGAAGTGTGCGATCAGAGAGAGGAAGCCACTAAGAATGCAGTTGTAAGAATCAGGGCCCTCACTTCAGAGTGCAAACAGTTGAGCGATAGAAGTGCGCGGAATTATGAATGCCTCACAAAAGATCCAGAACTAAGGAAGTTGGAAGCACAGCTACAAGAGGCACAGCAGCAGGCACTGTCAGTATAGGCACAGATGAAGCTACTCACTATGGTAGAAATAATGAAGAGATATCAAGAACAGTGCGCGGTACAACAACATATTACTACCATCCAGGGAAGGGTAATGGAAGTCGCGCAAAAGATACAACCAGTGCAGGATGGATCTGTTGACGGGCGAAAATGACCGTCCGTCAACTGGGAGAGTGGAACCGGTCCGGGGTTGTCTAAATAACCTGGAAGCCATTTGGTATGGACCACCCTGACGAGTTTAACGGCTCCGTTGGCCGCTCTAAGGTCTCGCAAGGAAACCGAAGAGAAAGTGATTTAAGCTAAATGATCTAAACTAAGGAAACTAGAAACAAACTACAATAAACTAACTAACAAAATAAAAGAAATTAAACTAAATTAAAGGAAACTAGAAACTAATAAAACAAACTCAACTAAACTATACTAAACTAATTATAAACTACGCTAACTATTCTAACTACTAAATACTAACTATGATCATAATAACTCAAATCAACTACTTAATTGTCAGCTGCAATCATTCTTTATTTACAAATATACAATATAGACAGATTACAGATTTGATTAAAACCTGCAAAAATCATATGTTTGCTGTCCTAAGACAGCCGAGGATCTATTTTTGTCTTTTTATATTTTATAAAACAGAAAGGAAACTAACTGCAATTAATTAATCTAATCTAAATCTAACTAAACTACTAGTTAATTAAATGAAAAACATCTATCTAATTAACCTGGATACGCTCCAAGTTTTCCCTGTGTAAGATGACTTCGTAAGCAGATTGGAGGAAGAAGTTCACACCGTTTAGCTCTCAAGCTTCTCGCAAGGGATCAGCTATAACGCTTCCTGAAGTGAGTTATAGGACAAACAAGACATAAAAGAAATCATAACAATTTTCAGATTATGAATTTATGCAAGAGGGAAGCCTACAATACAGCAAATTCATATATGATAATCCAATTCATAAAGAAGACAAGGCTATCATTCATAAACTGAATCCTTAAACTGTTATATCTTTTACCAAAAAGGAAGTAACAAGGTATGTATAATAATAAGAATTATATCACTTGAATTTAATTTAGACAACAAGGTGATACTAAACCAAACACAATATGATATACAAAACTTGGAACCAAGTGTCAATGTATTGAGAAGCAAAGGCTATAACAACGCATCAATTCTGCTCCAGTTTGAATTAAGCTCACATATCCTTGTTCTCCCCAACTGAGGATTGTTTCTTATTACAAAACCATAGGTTTAAATAAGTCTTTCACAAGGTAAAAGCACCCTTGTGAGAAATAGCAAACAGTTTACAAAATATGGGAGTAATCCCAAAAATCTCTAAAACTACATAACTAAAATGCAAATAAAGACTGTAGATCATTCCCCAACTGTCCATAGTATCCATTGACAATTC